>JAADXZ010000743.1:0-14426 GCA_023338055.1 Phytopythium mirpurense
ACCAAAGTGCTACCAGGTGTGACAGGGTCGCACAGCACTATGCACGAGGAAGCGTGCAATACACTAGGATTTGTGTATTTAAGGGGAAAATTGAGACTGACTTTTTTTCTTTGTGGTCCAAAAGGACAATTCGAAATGGGTGGTTCCGAACTAACCTAATAAGATCTAACAGGATCAATTCTAACAAACGTATAAAGTCAAAGAACTATACAGTCTGACAGTACCCTGCAGCCGGGGTACCGTAGTCTCGCGGCTAGGTACGAACAGCCCAATGTACAAAAATGCGTTACCGGCCGCGTACCTCAAAGGGTACCGTGTAACCCGTTACAAGAGCTTTACCCCTAGTAATCCATAGATTGGTCAAAATCTGCCTGATACGTGTTTTGATTGGATACAAGGATAAATTTGTTCCAAATGAGTGGCCATCCGGATAATTTCATTCTTTGATCCGGTTTGTGGGGAACGGTACAGATATCTGCACCGTTTTTCCCCCCAATACTACACCCATTCGGTATTTTGCTGGGGCGTTCGTTTCTCACGCTATACAACGCTCCAGATATTCGCGGCCTTGAACTTGCTTCTTTCCGTTTCTTCCGCCCCCATCATTGTCCGTAGCTAACTGCTAGCCAGCAACGCCGCCGCTCCCGACGACAGGCTGCGCGCGCAGGACGCCGCCGCTGCACCATCCGAGGCGCCAGCCGCCTCCTCTCGCGCCTGTCGCAGGTGCAGATCGAGCGGGAGCGTCGCCAGCGCAGATTCGAGAGCGGCGATGGGCTGCGTGCTGGCCAGAGTCTGCGCGGAAGAAGGTGCGCCGCTGTGGCGCGCGGCGCGTACTGCCCGTCTTAGTGTCAGTTCTAACGGCGCGCGCCTGTCTGGCAGACATGCGCATCATGCAGGACTGCGCGGCGGGCGAGGACAAGGACGGCCGCGCGGAGCCGGCGGTGAGCAGCTCGCGGCGGCTGTCGCGCTCCAAGACGGGCCTTTTGTTGGTGGATCCCGTGACGGTGGCGATCGTGGCCGGCGAGGCGAGAGCATCGGGCGCGCCGGGAGCGTCGACGCCGGCGGACGCCAAAGGCGCGGCCATTGTGTACGGCGGGGGCGTCCCGGGCGTGGCGCTGGACGCGGCGCGCGTCGATCTGCCCGAGTTCACGGGCGCGCGCGACGGCGGCTACAAGGTGCGCGCGTGCGTCAGTCATGCAGCGCTCGCTTGTGTCGGAGGCGCGGCCACGCTCTAACACCGTCTGCGCCTACCGTATACGCGTGCGTCTGCGGACACGACAGTCGCGCAATGGGCGGCTGCGGTGGGGCGCGAGGTCTCGCGCGGGGAACGACCCGCTGCGGCGGCGCAAGGAGAACCAGGACTGCCTGTGCGTGTGCGACGCGCTGGCAGGAGACGCAGACGCGACGCTCTTCTCGGTCTTCGACGGCCACGGGCCGCAGGGCGCGTTTGTGAGCCACTTTGTGCGGGAGCAGTACCACGTGGCGCTCGCGGACGCCTACGCCGACTTGGCGCACCGGAGAGCTACCGCCGCGACCGCGGCCTCCAAGAGGGCCAGCGTCTCGTGCGGCGCCGCGGCCGACGTGTTCAAGCGCGTGGCGAGCGCCGTATCGGAGCGCCTGGCCGCCAGCGGCATCGACACGAGCGTCAGCGGGACGACCGCCGTGGGCATGCTCGTGCAGGGCGGGGACGTGGTGATCGCCAACGTGGGCGACAGCCGCGCGGTGGTGGCGCGCTACTGTGACGTCGAGCGGCGGTTCGTGCCGCAGTGCGAGAGCGCGGACCACAAGCCGGACGTGCCCGAGGAGCGTGCGCGCATCGAGGCGAGCAACGGCCGCGTCTTCGAGTGGGGGTCGTGCCGCGTCTGGCTGCAGGACGTCGACATGCCGGGCCTGGGCATGTCTCGGTCCTTCGGCGACGCCGTGGCCAAGACGGTCGGCGTGACCGCGGACCCGGACGTGCTGCCTATCGACTCGTCGCTCTGGTCGAGCGGCGGCAAGCAGACCCACGCCAGTGCGTTCGCCGTGCTCGCGAGCGACGGGATCTGGGAGTTCTTCAGCACGGATGAGTGCGTCGAGTTCGTGTCCACGTGCATCCTGCAGGACGACATGTCGCCGCAGCAGGCATGCGACGCGCTGGTCGACGAGGCGTTCGAGAGGTGGAACGCCGAAGAAGACGTCGTGGACGACATCACGGTCGCGCTCGTCTTCTTCTGACCGGAACCGCCGCGCCAAAGAGGTCGGCATTGATCCAGGGTGGCCAGTTCCACTGCTGCACTCTTGCTACACAATGCGAGCGGGCACACGCGTTGGCCACGTCCTCTGCGTCGCTCGAGCGCCGCTCGCGTCGGGACGTGTGGACAGACGTCGCGGTGCGGCAGACACGCTTCAGCGCGCCAACGGCTGCGGCCCTGACTCAAGCTCAGTCGCCGCGCGCCCCTTGTCGTGTTTATTTAATCACGCAGCCGATTGGGCGGATGCGAACTCTTCACCCGGTGGCCCCAGCGCTGCAAAGGCGTCGCGAGTTTCGTTCCTCGGTGCTGTTTTCGTGCTCCGCGTTTCGGTTTCCACTATGTGGAGAAAGTCGATCTGTCCCAGCCAACGACGACCCAAGGTTCGCACTTCGGCACAAGCATCGGCTATAAATACGCGGGCGCGAGGGTCGTTCCCGGCGCAACTAAGGGCAGCAACCGCCACAGTTTGGCGTCCTCTAGAAGACACCGTCGCGGAACTCGGCGTGCGACCCCATCAGCGCCATGCCGGGGCCCGGCGCTTCGGAGCGGGACTCGCAGGAGCGCTTGCGTAGCGGCGTCTTCCCGCAGCACATCAAAGCGCAGAGCGACGAGGCGGAGCAGGCCATCATCCGCGGCGCCATGCTCGGGCTTACCGGCATCCACGTCCGGCGGTCCATGAGGAGGCTGCGGGCCGTGCGCGCCATGTCGCTGAACAACGTGCGGAAGCCCAGCCAAGCGCGAGCGGGCGACAGCGCCGCCAAGCGGCGGAAGCTCCGCGGACTAAACGGCGAGGCGAGCGATCGGCCCGAGCGCTCCTTTCTAGCTTGTCTGCTGGGCCAGCGACGCATTGACACCATCGCCCAGGCGTGGCGGTTGAGCAGCTTTGCGGACTCGCTCTGCGTGCTCTGGATGGTGCCGTACCGCCTCGGTTTCCTCTTCGACCCTTGGGCCGAGTCGGCCCGCGACTGGTCTGTCCAGCTGTCCGTCTTCACCGTATTGGACGTCGCTGGCTGCCTCGTGCGGTCCTGGGCCCTGCGCCGCCAGATCCGCCACGCCGCCCGCCAGGTCGGTTTGCTCCTGCTCCTGCTGCTCGTCCGCCTCACTTGCTCCAGGTGGACGGCCGTGGCGCGCCTCCACTCGGCGCTCGCGGCCGAGCTAAGGCCGCGGTCGCGCTCCTCCCTGCGTCTGTCGGCCGCTCGGTCGCAGTCGGCACAGCCGGCAGCGTTCAACCTGATCCAGCGCGACGGCACGATGCTGCGACGTGCCGCCAGCGCGAAAGTCGCTAACCAAGCGCGGCTGAGTGTGAGGGGCGGGTCGAACAACGCCCTGCGCGGCTCCAGCAGAGACCTCGAGCGTCAGGTGCGGCTCTCCTGGCCCGGTATCCTGCTGCTCGCGGCCAACTGCGTGCCCTGGGAGGTGGCCATCGCGTGCATCGGCATCAACCTCAACTACCTGCATGTGGTGGGCGCGCTGAGGTTCCTGCAGGCGTACAGCAACGCCCGGACGCAGATGAGCTCGGTCGTGATGCCCATGTTCGCGAGGTGGCGGCTCGTGCAGGCGCTGTCCTTCTCGACTGTGTCCGTCGCGGCGCACCTGTTCGTGATGGGCATCTACCTGAGCCACCTTGCAGCGTGCGGCTACATGCTGGTCGCCCACATCCAGTGCGGCCGTTCCTTCGCGGGCTGCAGCAAGGAGCCGCTCCCGGACGCGTGGGTGCTGCGTGACAACCTCGAGCGCGCGTCGGGGCTGCGCAAGTACGCGCGCGCGCTCTACTGGGCGTGCAAGACGGTCGTGACGCTAGGCCAAGGAGACCTGATCCCCGTGACGCTCGCCGAGACGGCCTACCGCGTGTGCATCCAGTTCGTGAGCGGGCTCTGGGCCACCGCCATCGTCACGGCCTACAGCTTCTACTTCACGCACAAGGACGCCAACATCGCCACCAACATCAGCACGCAGCTCATCCAGGCCAAGCGGGTGCGTTGTCTTCCTCATATCACGGGTCGAAGCGACCGACTGTCGTCTCACACGTGTCCTTGCTTGCCATCGCTTTCTCGAACAGTTTGTGCGCGCGAGAGAAGTGTCGCCGGAGCTGTCGACCGCCGTGTGCGCCTACTTCTACTACATGGAGCGCACGCGGAACGGCGTGGAGGAGGCGCTCATCCTGTCCAACCTGCCGCCGCACTACCGTTCGCAGTGCTCCAACTACGTCAAGTTCAAGTGCTTCAGCCAGGTCGGTCCCGCGCTCAGACCGTCCGACACTAGCCCGATCACTAACGCTCGGTCTTTGCCTCGTGCATGCCCTCTCCCCCCCAGATCCCCATCTTCCGCAACCGGCAGGGCGCCTTCCTGCGCACGATCCTCGGCCTCCTCGAGAGCGACTTCTTCATGCCCGACCAAACAGTGCTGGCCGTCGGCGACAAGGAGGAGATGCTCATCATCGCGAGCGGCAGCGTGCGCATCGTGGACGTCAAGGCCGGCGGTGTGCTCGCGGGTCAGCTAACGACCGGCACGTCGTACGCCGAGTACGCGCTGTTCGAAGACCACGTGGCGCAGAGCCAGCTGGTCGCCGACACCTTCTGCGAGCTGTGGCGGCTCCCGCGGCGGTCGTTCGAGCTGGCGGCGCACAAGCACTTCGCCAGCGCGGACGGCGCCAACGCGGCGCAGATGAAGCGCACGGCGTCGTCGGGGGCGGCGCGCCTGCGAAACCTCAACTCGCTCACGTCCATGCAGACCAGCGCGCGCATGGTCAAGCTCGCGGGCAAGGGCAGTACGCTCATGAAGGCGTTCGCGCGCATGGGGTCGAGCAAGGCGCTGCACAAGCGCGACATGCCGCAGGTTGTCACGTGGCGCCACGCGGCGTCCAGGTTCCGCCGCGCCTGGGTGCGCGTCGAGTGCGTGCTTCTGTTCTTTCTGCTGTGGGAGGTGCCGTACCACATCGCCTTCCAGCGAGGCTTCGGCCTGCTCAACGACTACAGCGTGCAGGCCAATACGGCCGCCATCCCGGTGCCGTTGCAGCAGCTCGACTTTTTGTGCGCGCTCTTGGTCGAGCTCTTCTTCCTGACGGACCTGGTGCTCCGAGCGTTCTTCTTCGTGCATCCGGAGGCCACCGACGCGTCCAAGCTCGACCTCACGGGCAATGACGACGCGACGGCGTCTGCGACCGCGTCCGCGGCTGGGACTGGGACTGGGACTGGGACTGGGGATGCGACCGCACCAGCACCCCATCCAGACACGCCAGCCTCATCAGCTCCGCCGGTCGTCTCTGGCACGGGTCGGTGCACACGCCTACTCAACCAGAAGCGCGCGGCCTTCCAGCGCTACCTCGAGAGCGAGTCGGACTGCTGGATCGACGTGGCCGCCAACCTCCCGGTCTCGCTCGTCTGGGACGTGCTGCCCAAGGAGCACTTTTCGCACCGAGTCGTACAGGTCGTGCGGCTCGCCCGCCTGGCTCGCCTCCTGCGCGCTCGCCGCCTGCGCCGCAAGCTCAAGGCCATCATGATCGAGCTCGGGTTCGCGTCGGCGCAGCGGATGCTCGTGTACATCATTGCGCTGTGCGTCACGGTTGCCAACCTCGCCGGCTGCCTGTTCTTCCTTGCAGGCGACGGCCCAGCGTTCTACGGCGGGCTGCCTGAGGAGGGCGTCCCCTTCAGCTCCATCTCGTGGCAGCACTGCCTCGAGGCGGCCAGCCTGGCCGACAACTGCACGTGGTACATGTTCGACCGCAGCACGTTCGACATCGACGCGCCGTACCTGCGCTCGCTGCACTGGAGCATCGTGCTGCTCTCAACCGTCGGCTACGGTGACATCGCGGCCTTCTCGACCGTCGAGTGCGCCGTCGGCTGCGTCTGGATCTTCCTCGGCGCCAACATCTGCTACTTCACGAGTAGTGCGCTCTCGAGCGTCATTGACCAGTTCGGCATCGTCTCGCTGCTCAAGGACGACCGCGCCGAGGAGCTCAACGTGGCGCTCGCCGACATGGCGAGCGTCTCGGACGCCACCAAGCAGGCCGTGCGCAGCTTCTTCGAGATGAAGTGGAAGCTCAACGGCAGCACCATGACGAGCGAGGAGCTCGCACACCGGCTGCCGCGCTCGCTGCGCCAGGAGCTCTACGGCTCGCTCTACCTGGACGACTTCCGCCGGTGCGCGCTCTTCGCCGACTGCGACGAGCGCGACGAGTTTGTGCGCCAGCTCGCGCTCGTCACCACGAGCGAGATCTTCCTCAAGCAGATCGTGGTCGCGCGCGAGGGCCACCTCGCGACCGAGTTCTTCCTTATCCAGAGCGGCGAGTGCGAGTGTTTGCTGCCGGCGGCGCGCATGGCGCCGACAGCGAGCGGCGCGGCGCTCGGGGTCGTCGATGCGGCGGGGCTGCGCTGGTCGGGCATCGGGCTATCGTTGGGCTCATCGCCGTTCCGGGTGGCGGCGGCGGCCGTCTCGACGTCCTCGACCCTGTGGGCCACGTCGAGGAAGCACACGAAGAGGAAGGAGTCGATGCTGCTCCAGCCGGCGATCCCAGCGGTGGAGCTGGCGGCTGCTCCGTTGCGGAAGCCGTCGTGGGCGTCTCGGATGGCGGCGCGGACGACCTTCTCGGCGCCTGGCTCGGCGCTGCCGGACCACGTCCGCATGCTGCACCTCCAGAAGAAGAAGAGCTCGCTCTTCAAGTCGCTCTCGGACATTTTCCACGACCGAAGCAGCCGCAACGTTCGCGGCAGCCCTCCGCTGGCGCCTGGCGACGCCGACCCCAAGCGAGCGTTGATCGCTGCGATGCACAAGGAAAAGTTGCAGCAGCAGCCGCCGCGCGTGTCCCCTCACTGGTCCAGCGTCACTGCGACTCGCCTGGGCGTTGGCGACGCCCGACGCCCTGTGGACGCCAGTCCTAAACGCCACGACGTTCCCAACGTGGTCGCGCCGCAGTCTCCGCCGGCCACGTCGTCGTCTCTCCTGTCGTCCCCACTGCTGCGCCCAAAGCCCGTGCTCTACCGCCGCGACACGCTCCGCAGCGTCGCGCCGCCGTCTGCCAGGGCCGCGCCGGCCACCCCCGTGCCCGTGCTCATGCTCAAGCCGAGCGACTACTTCGGCGAGGAGAGCCTGCTGACCGCCGCCGAGGTGTACGACGTGACGGTGCGCGTGGTCTCCTCCGCCGCGCAGGTGGCCGTCGTGCGCCGCGCCGACTTCCTCGCGGTCGCCGCGCGGTTCCCCAAGCAGGCGGCGCGCGTCAAGGCGCGCAACCAGACGCAGCGCGTGCTGGACCGCCGGCTGCTGCAGACGCACCGCGCCAATTTCGTGGCCAAGCCCAAGATCACCAAGTTCTTCTTCGGCGCCCGCGCCGGCGTGCACGCGGGCTCTTCAGGCGAGGGCGGCGAAAGCGCCGCCGCGTCGATGGGGGCGAGCGCTGGCCGCAGCGGCGGCGGGCTGTCGGCGTTCGTGGTGGACCCGGAGGCGCGCTTCGCCATCTGGTGGCGCCGTGCCGTGCGCGTCGTGCTCGTGTACAACTTCTTCGCCATCAGCTTCCGCATCGCGTTCCTGCCGCAGCCCAAGCCGTCGACTATGCTCGCGCTGACGGCGGTCGACTTCCTCGGCGACCTCGTGTTCCTCGCCGACCTGTTCCTCAAGTACGGGCACATGGGCCTCGTGGAGCTGGGCGAGAAGGTCATGGACCCGGCCGAGATCCGCCGCCGGTACCGCGAGTCGTGGCTCTGGGCCGACTGCGTGAGCATGCTGCCGCTATACTTCGTCACGCGCAGCTACTGGCTCATGACGCTCACGCGCGCGCCGCGGCTCGTGCGGTCGCTGCATCTCGCGGGCATCCTGCAGGACACGCACGCGTACATCCAGGTGCACTACCTCAAGGGCAACACGCTCTTCTCGAGCCTCTTCGACCTGACCAAGTTCTTCCTCATCTTCATGTCCACGGCGCACTACGCAAGCTGCGGCTACTACCTCCTGGGCCGCCTGCAGATCGAATCGGGCCTGGTCGAGCGCAGCTGGGTCTCGATGGACCCCATCCTGCTGCAGCATCCGCGCAGCCCCACGGTGCACTACATGCGCGCCTTCTACTGGTGCCTCTCGACCGTACGTATCGGATGCTCTCGTCTAGGGTTGGAGCGTACGTACGTCGACTCGCTCTGCTAACCGCGTTCTTGCCATGCCTGGATACAGTTCACGGTCGACTGCTTCGGCGATATATGGTCGCGCAACGCGCTCGAGACCGTCTTCTCCATCTTCACATGCACGCTGGGCTGGATCTTCATCGGACAGGTCATCGGCCGCATCAACGCGCTCATGGTGACGCTCGACAAAGACCGCAAGCAGTGCAACGACCGCGTGGAGCACCTGCAGCAGTACGCCAAGCAGCGGCGGCTGCCCGAGGCTCTGCGGCTGCGCGCGCTCGAAGGGCTCTACTACAAGTCGGAGTGCGCGGTCGCGCTGCGACTGCGCGAGACGCTGCGCGACCTGCCGCCGGCGCTGCGCGCGGGGCTCTTCTACGAGCTCTACGGCCCCGCGCTGCACTCGGTGCCCGAGCTGCACGACTTGCTCGCGCCCGTGCACCTCGAGGCGCTCAGCAGCGCGCTCTACCTCGAGATCTACCTGCACGAGGACGTCATCTACGAGGCTGGCCGGCGCGGCAACCGCCTCTACCTGCTGCAGCACGGGACCGCCGAGGTCTACAGCTCGCTCTCGAGCACGACGTACGCGCGGCTGGAGGCGGGATCGCACCGCTCGGCGGCCGCCAAGGACGGCGCCAGCCAGCACCCCACGGCCGCCATGTTCGGGGAGTTCGCCTTCTTCCTCCGCGGCGCGCGGCGGCTCACGTCGGTGCGCGCTGTGCACAGCTGCCAGGTGCTGCAGCTCGAGCGCTCGGCCTGGGACCGCTTGTGGCCGAGGGCCACGCGCGCGGCTATCGAGCGCGCACTGCTGCCGCACGTGCAGCGCAAGTACCGGGCCACGGCGCGCGCGTTCCTCAACATCGACAAGAACCTGTTCGTGCGCAGCGACGCGCCGCTGCCGGCCCTGACGGCCGACGGGCTGGGCGTCGCGGCCGTGCTGGCCCAGGAGCGCAAGGAAAAGGCCGGGGCCTGGGGCTCGCCGCCGGCCAGACGGACGGCGTTCGGGGAGCCCACCCGGCCGCCGAGGACGTCGCTCAACGCTGCGCGAGTCGCGCGCCGCCGGAGCTCGGTCACGTCCGTGTCGTCCACCGAGTCGATGTTCGACGTCGACAGCCTGGGCAAGCCGACGTCCACGTCGGGCGCCGCCACTCGGCTGGCGCGGTTCGCGGCCCAGCTTCCGCCGCAGCCGCAGGCGCTGGCTGCATCGCAGTCGCGGCGTGTGTCGTTCAACTCGATACGTCGCTCCAACTCGCTCAGCACGCCGGTCGAGACCTTTGCGTTGGCGCCAGAGGCTGCGTCCGAGGCGGCGGGCGGCCTGACACCCGTGCGCATGGGCTCCCTGCGCCGCCTGTTCCCTGGCATGATGAACGGCTCGGGGCGGCGGCTGTCGAACCCGGTCGAGGGTGACGCGGCGGCGCCCAGGACGGACCGCGCGCTGCCGCCGAGCGCGGCGCTGGCGCTGTCGCGGCGGTCGTTCGCCATCTCGTCCGTGCTCGTCGAGATGCAGTGGAAGCGCCACGAGAAGCGGCTGCGCGCGCTGCAGCTCTTCGCCGCCAACTGGGCCGTAGTGGACCGGAACGCGCGCGAGAGCCAGGCGAAGCGCATGCAGCGCCGCCGGTCTATCACGGTCGCGCACGGACTGGCCAGCGCGCTCCGGCCGCGAGGCGTCCGAGCCGACGCCGCGCGCGCGCAGAGCGCCGACGACGAGCGTGTGTGGTCGGCGAGCAGCTTCTCCGCGGGCGCCACGCTGCTCGAGGCGGCTCGGCGAGGGCCCCGGCGGCACTCGCTGCTCGTGGTGCGCTCGGACCTCGACCGCAAGTTCGCGCTGGCAGAGGCCGCCGTGCCGCTGCTCTCGGCGCGCATCGCGGCGTTCCTGCGGCTCGAGGCGCGCGCGAGCCAGTCGCACCGGCGGCGCAGCGCCTTCGGGGTGCTCAGCAGCGGCCGCGTGACCTCTGTCCGGCGCACGTCGTCCGTCAACGTAGACGACGACGCCTTCTTGACGGACGCCACGGACTTTAACGACGGCGAGAGCGTCACCGACACGCCGCACGAGGACGGCGCGGGCCTCGGGTGGCTCGCCGGGCTGCTCCCGCGCCCTCTGCGCGCGCTGGTGGCTGCTCCGGCGTCGAGCAAGGTGGCACCCGCCTTGAGCGCCGAGTCCATGGCGCTGGAGGCCTCGAGCGCCGCGTCCTCGTGGGCGCTGGCGCTGGCGTCTCCCCCGCCGTCGACCTCGGCGCCGCCGCTCGTGGACGTGGCGAGCGCGGCGCCGGCCAGAGGCGCGTTCGACGTCAACAGCCGCTTCCGGCGCGCGTGGGCGGCCGTCATGCTGGCCGCGACGCTGTACCACGTGTCGGTGACGCCCTACCGCGTGGCCTTCATGGACGGCTTCCTGAACGCGCGCGAGATCGAGTCGCTGGTCGTGCTCTGGTTCGCGGCCGAGGCCGTGCTCGTGGACGCGCTGCTCGCGGCCGACTTTGTGCTGCGGCTGCGCTGCTTCGCGTTCGTGGACGGCGGCGAGACCATCTCGGACCCGGCGGCCATCGCCGCGCACTACCGGCGCGACGGGTCCCTGGCGCTCGACCTGCTGTCGCTGCTGCCGTTCGAGCTGCTGCTGCTGGCCGCCGCGCCCTTCCTCGGCGCGCCGCCGCCGCGCCGCTCGCCCAACCAGTGGCCGCTATTCCACTCGCCCGGCGGCGGGCTGGTCAACTGGCACACGGTCGCCTTCCTCAAGCTCAACCGCTTCCTGCGCGTCGCGCACGTACACCCGCTGAGCGACCAGCTGCAGCGCGCGCTGCTGTACGAGTCCAAGGCGCTCGCGCGACTGCAGCTGCGGCCGGGGCTGCTCTACCTCGGCCGCCTGGCGCTCGACTTTTTGCTGGGCACGCACTGGCTCGCGTGCATCTTCTTCGGCGTCTCGTACCTCAACTTCGAGGACGGCGACGTGTCGTGGCTCACGACGCCCGGCATGCTCACGCCCGGGGGCGGCGCCGACCTGGGCGACATCCGGCGCGTGCCCGTGGCGGCGGCCTATCTGCGCAGCTTCCACTTCAGCATCGGCGCCATCACGACCGTCTGCTACGGGGACATCTTGCCCATGAACGCGGTCGAGAACGCGGCGACGCTGGCCGTCATCTTCGTGTCGGTCGTGCTCTTCAGCGTGCTCTCGGGCGGCTTTTTCAAGTTCCTGGCCATGGAGGTGGGCACGCGCGCCGAGTTCGAGGAGCGCGTGGCGCAGGTGGGCCACTTCATGGCCTTCCACGACTTCCCGGCCGACATGTGGACGCAGATGAAGGTCTACTTCGCGCTCTCGTGGCAGGAGAGCAAGGGCATGCACGAGGAGCAGCAGCTGCGCGGGCTGCCCACGGCGCTGCGCCAGGACATTGCGCGCCACGTGCACGCCAACCTCATCTCGCACGTGCGCCTCTTCCACAGCTGCGAGGAGCCCTTCAGCAAGGCCGTCATCGCCGCCATCAAGCACGAGTTCTTCGTGCGCAACGACGTCATCATCCAGCGCGGGGACATGGAGCGCAGCCTCTACATCGTCGAGACGGGGCTCGTCGTCATCTCGGCCGTGCGCAAGAAGAAGCCGCGGCCCAGGGCCAGCGCGCGCGCGAGCAGCCTCGAGCCGCCACCGATGACGAAGACGGCCGCGCAAGCACAGGACGCCGTCGCGGTGGCAGACGAGCGCGGCCTCGAGAGCGTCGGCCGCAGCCCCAGCCGCGGAGACGACTCGGTCAACGAGTGGCTGGCGCTCAGCCGGCAGCAGTCGACCGTGCGCGTGTCCGACCCCGCGGCCCACAGGACGGGCTTCATGAGCGCCAAGGACCGGCCGCGGCGGCTCGAGGTCAGCATCGTGGGCGTCGTGGCGCCGCCCGAGGCCTCGCCGCCCGACATCAACGTGTCGACGGAGCGCGAGGAGCGTATCGTCAAGGGCCCGTTCGACTACTTTGGCGAGCGCTCGCTGCTCTTCGGCACGCCGCGCAACGCCACGTGCGTCGCCGCCTGCGTTTCGAGCCTCTTCGTGCTCACGAGCGACCGCTTCGACGCCATCCTGGACGAGTTCCCCGCCTACCGCAGCAAGTTGGTGCGCGCCTGGGTCATGACGCGCCCCCCGCAGGCCAGCGCCGACGCCAGCGCCAACGCCGACGCCAGCGCCAACGCCGACGCCAGCGCCAACGCCAAGACGAGCAGCGTGTGCTCTTGAGGCAGTCGGCGGATGCAGGCAGCGCTCGGATCTACTAAAGGTGCGAGGTGGCAGGCGGACGGACATGTCCGACACTAGGTGAGACTTTGAAAGGGACTCTGTATTTCAAGTACTGACTACTGTACAGTGCATTCAGTACAGTAGTCAGTGATTTCGGTGGTCGATCGCAGCATTGTTGGAGGCCTCGTCTCAGCTGTGTCTGACTGTACTGAATGTACTGCATTTTGGTTCAAAAACCACAATTCCAGCGCTCCCAAGGCTCTTGACTACAAATCCAATGATCATTTCGCTCCTTCTGTTGCATACTTGGCCCAGGCAAAGTGCCGTGCAAGAGCATCATTTCGTGCCGGTCGCAATTGCCGACTCCGTGTGCAATGCTCTCCGTCGAAGGGACGGGTTGATGCCCAACGCAACAATGCACGCGCGCACATCTGCCGGTCGCGACGCACTCCCATCCGTATCACGACCACATTGCCTCTCATTCCCCAATTTGCACCACCGCAGACGTCTCGCCTCTTCCCGGTCGTCGCGCTCCTGCAAATCACGCCGCTGTCTCCGCCCAGCACATTCAAACACAACTTTACTCTTCAAAAACCACACTATGAAGGTGTCGGCGCCTCAACTGCTGCTGCTGCTGCTGGCGGCGCTCCCGATGGCCTCCGCGGGTGCTTCGAGCGCCTCGAGCGGCGCGGGCACGGTCTCGGCGGCGAAAACATCGTCTTCGACCTCGTCCTCTGGCTCTGGCTCTGGCTCTGGCCCGGCGGCCAACGACTTCATGTCGTCGCTCGCGCGCAAGTGGACCTCGTCGGACGCGTTCCACATGGCGCCCGTGCACGTGGTGCAGGCGCGCGTGCAGGCGGACGAGCCCGTGTGGAACGCCGAGGCCGCGCGGTTCGTGTCCGAGTACTACTCGGGCCTGGACGAGGCCTTCGTGGACTTGATGGACACGGTCAACACGGCGTCGGTCGAGGGCGCGCTCATGTACGTTCAGGCCGAGTGCGTCAACTACAAGGAGCGGTCGGCCGAGGACCGCTGCGAGCGCAAGAACTCGGTCGCCTACGTGGTCTTCTACGAGATGGCCATCGTGCAGACGAACGAGACGCTGGCGCTGTTCCAGGACGCGGCCGACCAGAACGAGTACGGCCCGATGGACCCGATGGACTCTGGCCGCTGCACGCCCGTGTCGGGCGCCGGCAGCTCCGAGGTCTTCCCCACCTCGTGCCTCTACTTCAACGGGGACGACGGCGAGCCGGACGTCGGGCCCTTCGTCGGCGGCTCGCGCAAGGCGTCGGACGCGCGCGCGCCGTACCCCAACAACGTCTGGTACTCGTTCCCCAACACGTGCCCGCTCAAAGAGTGGTCGGCCAAGACGGAGGCGTGCCGCGCCAAGACGCGCGCGGGGCTCTGCCCGCTCGGCGTCATGCCCGACGGCGTGCACTGCACGTACAACTACCGCGTGCTGGGCTTCCTGCTCATCGACGACCTGGTCGGCATCACGTCCATGACGAGCAACGCGACGGGCAGGCCGTACAGCAACTTCAGCGAGTTCTGCGAGGACGGCGGCGTCGAGTTCGAGGCCGACACGGCCACGGGCGAGTGGGAGGACGGCCTCGCCTTCTGGGAGAACCCGCGGGACGAGGCCGCCAACTCGGAGCGCGCGGCCAAGCTCGTCGAGGCCTACGCGAGCCTCACGAGCGGCCAGATGGCCCACTCGCCCTTGGCGGCCGACGTGGTCGCGCGCATGCGGCCGCTGCCGTCGATCGCGTCGCTCACGGCCGAGAACCCGCCCTGCTACATGAATGTCAAGAAGTGCAACTCGGCGAACGGCTGCAAGCGCGAGCTGTACGGCCAGACGTGCACGGTGTGCAACGCGACCTCGGACGGATG
>JAADXZ010000744.1:0-14416 GCA_023338055.1 Phytopythium mirpurense
AAGGACAATTCGAAATGGGTGGTTCCGAACTAACCTAATTAGATCTAACAGGATCAAATCTAAGAAACATATAAAGTCAAAGAACTATACAGTCTGACAGTACCCACGGTACGTCAGCTGTCTTCGGCGCCAGTCGCAGCCAGGGGGTACCGTAGCCACGCGGCTAGGTACGAGCAGGCCGGGGTACAAAGTACGTTGCCGGCCGCGTACCCCGAAGGGTACCGTGTAACCCGTTACAAGCAGGGTACACCCTCGTTTATGGGTCTGGACGAATGTGTCGCGGCAATCATCTACTACCAGGCGCACGAGGACCGGCTCTACATCGACCGTGTGAATCAGATACGGGCTGTCTATGATACCAAGTATGACCACGACATGCCCCACCTCGCCCAGCTTGTCAGCGAGCACGCGTGCGAGCTCGTGTTTGAGCAGTACAGCTGCACGATAGGAAGCGCCGACTATTCGTTCTACGAACCGTTCCAAGACATGGTTTTCGTCAAGAACAATGCAATCGACGACGATGCGCTGGACGAGCCGAAGCACGAGTACGCCATAAACCGCCGCAAATGGCAGTGCTCGTGCTTGTTTATGGCCACTTGACTTCTGCCGTGCTGGTACGTAATGTATTTGCGACGCAAGACCGGCTGCGATACGGTCATCCCTGTTCAACATATCCACGCACGATTTCTTCTTTCAAGCTCACGTGTCTCCACCACGCCCACTCGCATTGAACGGGCAGCATTTGCAAATTCTTTTGTGATTGAAGACATCTCCCATGATCGCGATCGTTCGTACGATGCCAACAAGAAGTATCGCAAAGCCAGCGTCATGGCGCGAGCCATCTGCTAGACGATTAGCGGTTTTGGCATGCCAGACTACCGCGCGGCTAGTTTACTGGCGTCGCTGGGCTATCACAGGTCAGCCTCAGCTTTGACGAGAGCGACCGGTTGTCTGGGACAGCAGCGCTAGTGAGAACGCCCCGCGCTGTGTCGTCTCCGACTGTGTTTCTCCTGGGTGCGTCGGACGATGGTTCGGTGGAAGAGCGGCCAAGTACAGGCCGGCGCCACGCTGCTCCAGTCATCTCGCCATCCTCAAACCAAAGCGAGGCGCTCGTTCAAGACGTCAGGGACGTGATTGGGCTGGCCGACTTTGCCTTCGAGCCATGTGAAGATGATGATGCTCAGAGCTATCGTTCGACGGACAACGAGTTTACCCAGCGTCTCGACGATGTCGCGACTATCGGTCAGGAAGAGATCCCAGGTGTGCATTCGGCAGATTCTTTCATTCAACCGACCGAGTCTGTCACTCTACAGGTTGAGTCGGTCACTCAACAGGACGAGTCTGCCGAGCAACCGACCCAGTCCGTCACGAGCCAGATCGACAGCCAACAAGTCCAGAACCCGGGACCAAAAGCACTGGATGATGTTGGGGAGTTTGCGATCGCCAGTCCTCCTCGTTCGCGTGGGCGTCCGAAGCAGAAAGCGAAGGCTCGAAAGGCCCAGAACCGTCTCGAGATGAACACTGCCTCACACGATAGCGACATGCACGCGGACGAGTTATCGCTCGCCTCGATCAGCGCGGTAGTGTAGGAGGAAACGACGTATGCGAGCGTGTCTGAGGTCGTGGAGCGATTTCAAGTCTTTACCTTCAACAAGAAGCCAAGACCGTCCGTCGCCTACTTGCGCACCAAGATTCCGAAAACCAAGGCAATCTTGCAGCCCGACATGCTCGTGCGAATTCTTCCTATGGGTCTGCTTCGACGGTGCGACGCCAAGGTCACGGCGCTACAGAAGCGGCACAAAGAGACTGCTGAATCTGACGTGTTGCTCGAGATCATTGGGCTCAGACTGTTCGACACCGGCACGCTAGTGCTCATGAAGACCTGCCACCAAGTGTGCAAAGCGGTAAAGCACGTGAGATCTACGCTCACTTGGTTGCGATCGATCGACCTCACAGCAGCATTGACGTTGGCATTGAAGTCGATGAAGACCAGACTCTAGCGGACAAGGTGGAAGCCCTATCATTCGTATCCACGAAGCTCGACCTCCTCGATTTGGCAGGTAAGGGTTTACTGTGTAACGCTGCAGTGAAGGCAGTCCTCTCTCTTGTTTCACGGCAACCCAGCCGTCATCTTCATCAACCCCAGCATGGTTGGCATAGTTATCGACGACAACGCTTCAGTGGACTACAACGGCATCGTGTAACGGGTTACACGGTACACTTTGGGGTACGCGGCCGGTAACGTTCTTTTGTACCCCGGTCTGCTCGTACTTAGCCGAGAGGCTACGGTACCCCCAGCTGCGACTGGCGCTAAAGGCAGCTGACGTACCGTGGGTACTTCCAGACTGTATAGCTTTTTGACTTTATACGTTTCTTAGATTTGATCCTGTTAGATCTAATTAGGCCTAAAATGTATGCCAATACCAACGCCCGTCAATTACGCGGGGCTACAATTCATTTTGATAGGCTGACGAGCGCAGCGAGCGCTGCAAGAGTTATTTTTTTTCTTGACACCACGCGCTCTTGTGGTCGGGTTAGTTAGCAAGATCATATGTAAATATATCGCTGGACACGGAATGCGCGTGATGGAAGCACGCTTCCGTCCGAGCCCCTAGGCTCCAAGCTGTCTCAGCCCAGCTGGTGGCCAAGGTGTCTGGGCTTCAGTATGGTATATTGTAAGTATCATGTTAATGGATTCACAGTGCTTCATATAGTATAATGAAAATTAGCCAAATTTACTGCCATGCAGCACGACGGGATGACTCCGACCGTGCGGTGAAGGACGTGAGTACAGGAAGACTAAAATGACGGGCAACGTCACAGTAGGAATGAATGGAACCGAGCACTCGAGTAGATATGTGGGTTTGCCCCCGCCGACCAAATCCCACTTCTCAATTTCCTCTCAACTGATCAGCTCGCTTGAGTGTATGGACACTTTCCGCCTACCTACCTGGCCTCAGCCTATTCAGCTACACCTCTTCGCATTGTGTTACATGGCAGTACTTGTTGGTCCAAGGTCCAAGGTCCAAGGTCCAAAGTCCAAGGTATCAATCGGAGTGACCGCGTAGTGGGAAGCTCTGAGCGGTACATTCGCCGATCTGAGGGAGTGATCACACAGTAGGAAGCTCCATGTCGCAGTGTCAAGTGGGTTGCCTTTTGCACGAAAGTTACGTTTAGCGACTTCACTCCGCGACAAAAATATTACAAGTTGAGGAGTGTGTCTATATTTTCTGTTTGTCGTTCTGCGCACTCTTTGCGAGGCTTCCACGCGACTTTCGAAAGAGTGGAAAACGGACGATTGCTTCCATAAAAAAATCATCTCTTCTAGATAAAACTGAAGACTGTTGTTACCCACCACGTGGCCAATGTTGAGTCTTACTGCACATTAGGAATTATTTCAAGTTGTAGGTAAAATATTTTCTAATACGGCTACTATGGGCGGTACAGATTTAAGTCAATCAAAATTCATTCATAGAAAAGTTCATTTTTATCATGTTTTCATTTTGTGCGCAGGGGTAGGTGCATCGTTCAGCGCTGATTGGTCGATTGCAGCAAAAGTGGATGCAACTGGGGCAATACGAAATGCTTTTGTTTTGGTTGTTATGATTCATATATATTGTAAATGTATTTCAAATCATTCGAGATACAAAAATAATATATCCCTGATAAAGATATCCGTTGCGATTGTATTTTCACTTTTTTATTTTGTGAAACTCCCGGTAAAAGCTACTGTGAAAACAAGTACAGTATGCTCATGCAGCAAAAGGTACGGCGATAACAAGTAGAGTATGCACATGCAGCAAAAGGTACAGTGAAAACAAGTACAGTATGCGCATGCAGCATGAAAGAGTACGCTGAAGGAACTCAGCAACATGATTGCAAGCCTGGTTCTATGTGGCAAAATCTATGAATGTCGCGGATTGTCGAAGTCCTGTGCAGCCTTCATACAAATATTAGCCTAATAATATTATTAGATATAGCCTGGCATTAACAACGTGTATCTTACAGCATTAGGCGCCGACTCGGGTTTGTACTGTACGTACCACCAATCTTCTTCAATGCTCTCTTTGTCGATAGCCAGCCCCGCGCTTCGATTACCGCGACGATCGATACAGTTTGTTTCGCCATCAAGCACATGTCTGAGACATCGAATCTCAATGGGTATTCAATTCAAACAGACCGTTTCCGGACGACAGCCAATACCCTGCCCATCTTTATTAAAACCTTGAGGCATAAATAGCTGGAGGTAATAGAGAGAGACCCCGTGCTTAATAGCGAAACATACTGTACGCATTTCCGCGGTTGAGTGGGACGGTGGCGGTTTGTGCATCGACTAGCATTAGCGACTCAATATCAAGTTGCACAGAGTACTCATTTCGTTAGTACCGTTTGACCAAGCCAACGTAATAAATCACACAAGCGAGACTTACCGCCTGCATTTCGACGTCTTATCAACGAAGACAAGGTAATCGTGGCCACGGTAGAATGTAAGGAGCCAAGCCACATACTTTGCTCGCTCTTCTGGAATGCTCCCACGAGCGCGCTCGGTGAGAACCTTCCTCGACAGGTTCAAGTCAAAGAGCAAGGCGCGACAAATTGTAGAGTCGGATAAACCAACCGAGTTGCCAAAAAGAGGGCTTCAAAATCTCTGTCCGTACCTCTTCGAGGTAGAAGCACGATACATTCCAACATCGCTTAGGCAAACTCACATACATTCGGCGGCCAGCGTGATGAATAGTCATTACGTATGGCCTCCAACAGTCTGCCAAACGATAAAATCCGATTGTATCATCGGCTAAGGCTGCGCTCAAAATTCCGAGCACAGTCGATACCATAGCGGCATCAATACAATTTATGTAAATGAATACGACAGCTCTCCATTGAATATCAAGTGAGAATGCCATAGCACGGTCCGTCCGCGCACTTACAAAAGTCCGAATGGCGGGGGAAATTGCGCCATTCCAAGGCAAACCTCTTCCGGCAGAGTGTGTTGCTCTTTGCAAAGCCTCTTGAAGGAGTGGCTGAGATGAACAGGAAGGTACACTTTGACACATTTCTGGTAATTTGAGCCTTGACACGTGTTAATTGTAGTATTTGGTCACTTATTTTCAGTTGTTGGCGTTTTTCGTTGTGAAAACTACCTTTTTATATTCTAATCAGCCAAAAGAGCAAAAACCACAATACAATTCTTTTTCGTATATGTCTGTTTTGATAAAGAAGCCCCATAGAGGTGATTCAAAGAAAACAAAACCATTACGTGTTATAATTACATGAAATCAAGCACGTCATATTGATTGCGAATGGCACAGTGCCAAGATTATGTGGCTAACTATGATTGTTTTTTTTTTTTTTACAAAAACGGCTGGTTATTTTGTTTTTATCAAATATGTGCAACGAAGCGGCTATTGGTCTGGCAGATTGGGAAGCTGCACTGGAATGCAACAATATAATCCGCAGCGCCATCAAATTCTCATAGAATGCACATGACACGAGGCCCGTCTAAAAGTATCGCCGTCGATCACGGTGACCATGATCACCAAGAAAATTATTCATGTCCAAGCATGACCTCTTCACGGCTGAAAAGCGACGCATCGTCAATGGGCTTGAGGAATTCGCCGCGAGAACGAAGACTCGCGCGTCCGCAGTAGGGAACTGGGTGCTCCTAGATCAGCTACAGTAAGTACCGCAGTTAGTATCACTCATACTATAATGTGTAGCACCTCCCCCAAATTTGTTTACAGCAATTAGTGTGAGTGAGACTTTTATATGGTACATACTAAATATAGTGTAATAGAACAGTGTCCATTGCGGAATGAAAATGGCACAAAAAGCAACTTGATACAGCACAGGCGCGTTTGTATTGCAGCACACTTACTTTACTCAGCGACGTTCTTCCCTATCTTATCATCAAACTCGTCTGGGTACTTCTTGACGATCTCCTGCAGATGAGGAAATAGCTGTGCTACTTGCCACGTGCCGTCTACACCAAACGAGAGTCCACAACGTATCATGGCCTTCGTGGCGTAGTTCAAGCCGTGCTTGTCGCGATGTGCGTTCACCTCTCGAACGCACTCTGCGGCGAGCGACAGAAAGAAACCCTTATCTGGGTTCTTTAGCTTGCCTGACCACGACCCATCCTTGCGCTTGTTGTTTTGCCACTCGCTATCTTGGACCAGCTCGATCTTGCGCTCGTTCCACTTGCGCCTCCACACGTCCTTGATCTTCGCGATGACGAACGAATCGGCAGGCTGACATATGTCGGTCGAGTTGGGCGGCAGGTAGGTCAGACGGGCGTTGAGCTTGGACATCTCTTCTTGGCAGTCTCCCTCGCTCAAATGGGAGGAGCAGTTGTCGAGGAACACGTACTTCTGTCTGCCGTGCCGGTCGGGGCTCATACCCCTCCACTCGCTCAGGTACTCGCGGAACACGCGTTGACCTATCCACCCCTTCTTGCCCGTGCGATAGCAGACGCCAGGTATCGTGTCAGAAACCCCAGGTATGGAATAACTGCACGTCGCGGTCTGAAGAATCATCATTGGAGGATGGATCCTCCCGCGCGCTCCCCCAGAGATTCGCACGACCATCGTCATGCCTTCGCCGCCTGAGACGACGTCGGCGTACTTGATGCTCGTCTCGTTGACGAAACCAAGCGTCTTACCGTTGTCGTAATCGATGTTCTCGACGGTGTCCTCGTTGAGCTCGCCTGACTCGAACCCTCGCTTCACTCATCCACGGTGTGTAGCATCCTCGTGCTCGATCGCCATCCGCTTCTCTGGGCTGGCTTGCTTCTTGCCCGATTGTGTGCGAAGAACGATGTGATGGGCCTCCATGAATGTTTGCACCCATCTCGCAGTGATCTTGTCGATGATGCGAGCGCCGTCCTTGTCGACCGTGTCATCCTTGAACGGTCCGTCGCTTGCTCTTAGAAGGCGGAGAGCAAGCTCGCGAAGCAACGAAGCGTCGAACTTGAGTCCAAGCTTGCGCAGACGGTCGAACTCGTCGTGCAGCAGTGGGTACAGCCACTCCACCCACTGGCTTAGCCGCCTGCCTCGACCAGCGAGGGCTTTCCTGTCGGCTCGTACGCGCCAACCAACGCGCTTCGTGGACAGCTCACGGTCACCACGGATCAGACCCTGAAACTTGGTTCGCTGCTTCCACCAAGACATAGCTTTGGTGATGTCGGCGTTGCGCGATCGTGCACCGAACGCGCGAGGGAACTTGTCAACTGCAGCTGCAATGAGACCCTTGGTCCCGCTCTTGCTGTTCTTCTCCATATCGATCAGCCAGTGCACCACTTCGTCACGCTGCGTGATCGTGCTTACCGCCTGCCTTGACCGATTCGAGAGCGCGCGAGTATCGACGTCGTTGGCCTTCGTCATGGTGGCTCTCTCCTGGCGACTTGCTGCGGCCGACACAAAGACTGGAGCCGGTGATGGATTGGCTGAAGTGGTCGTAGAGGATGGATCGGTGGAGCCACTGCCAGCCCTTGATAGCGCTGCGGCGATCGACGACGTGCTGCTCATCCCCGAAACATTATGCGCAGCGCGCGTGGGACATATAACCGCTTAGTCAAAGCCGTCAGGTCCCGTTGGAACGCCGCAGAAGGAGGTGCATGCTGCCGAAGCAGACAGGGCAGGAGTGGACACTTCCGACCGGCTCATGCAGCCACCACAGTTGGACATGATCAGTGCGTTTGTAGAGCTCATGTGCAGTCGTGAAAAGTCGATTTCCGTTGTGGCAATCCCAAAACGAACGAGCTGACGCCAACAGCCATCCCTATCATGAAAAACATAAATGAAAATATGTTGTTGATTTTTAATTACTATTGCATATTACACACATATGCCATTCGATAAATATATCGGTGTCGTCTGTTTTGTCGTTTTTTTATAAAAACCTCCGTTTGTGTTGCATCACGGAATATCTATCTAAGAGCGTTGTCGGGGAACTCAGTGCCGGAGTTTTCCGTGGTTTAGGGTTACTGTCCGATACGTCGGTGTTTTTTTTTTCATGACCGGGCAACCATACGCTATAAAAACTCGGAGCCACTACACCGCACTGTACTGTTCACTAGAGCGCACGGCCTCAGATAGCCTCCGCCAGCGATGGGGGCACGCAGTCCGCCGGTGCCGACGGCGCCACCTCCAGCAGCACGGCGTGGCCGCCAAGAAGACAGGGCGGCCGCGCAAGGCGGACACCCAGGCGCCTGCAGATGTGTGGGACATGCACACGACGGAGCTGCTACTGGAGCTACGGTACGACAAGCTGCGCTTAAGGTTCGCGAACGCGAAGAACAACATCCTCGTCAAGGCAGCGTGGATAGCACTTGCAACAGAGCTCGCCATCAGAGCAGAGCGTCAGTTCACGTGGAAACAGTGCGAGGAGAAGGTATGAGCTGGTGTGTTCTGTATCGTTCAAAACTTACTAATACTGTATTGCGTCTGCATGCAGCTCAAGGCGCTGAAAAAGAAGTGGGGCAAGCTGCGCCCGGAGGCGACGAGGATCGGCAATGACACAGAACAACCACTAGATCTCTCGGAAGAGGAGGCACTGCTGCGCGACTACTTCGGCCACAAGCGCGGGATGACGAACGACACGCTGTTCACCACGGACCTGGCGGAGGCCGACGACCCCAACTTGCTCGACTTCGACGAGTCCGACCTTTTGGTGCACGAGAGCGACAGCAGCTCTACTGCAGCTGCTCCTACAGTGCTAGCGCGGGAACCTAGTGCCCAGCAGTCGTCGCGGAAGCGGACGATGTCCGAGCTTCGCGGGCGTACGGCCAAGCGGGGCCAGGGAGAGCACATCAAAGCGGGCTTAAATGCAATGGCGGACGGACTCAAAGCCATCGGTAGTGCAATTTCGGCAAAGCACGATCAAAGAGCAGGGAGCGCAGACGAGATTCTGCTCGCGCTTGGGCGGCAGACCGCTGCCATCAATCAGCAGGCGGCTGCACTCAATGCTCTTGTGGCACTTTTGACGAAGGAGCACAGCAACAATTCATGAACGACCACTGCATTTGATGCGTTGGCAATACGCAATACAAATCAAATTCTACCAGACAGTAAATTGGAAATGCCGTCGCGCTTGGCCTGTGCAATTTCGCGACGGCGCTTGCTGTCGCTAGCGTCTGCGATTCCATCATCGTTTTCGAGCGTGCACGCCGCGAAGCACGTGTTGTCGTTCAGAGTCAAAATGATGTTGTGCAACGTCGCGCACGCGACGAAGATCTTTGCCTGCTTCTGACTTGTTCGGCGCGGCACAGTACTCAATAACGTGCGAAATCGACCTTTGAGCTGGCCGAACGCTACGGCCATTCGAGTCGATGAGTGCACAAAATTGTAGTGATGCTGTCGCCGCGTCAAAAACCCGCCACATTCCCGCTCAATGTAGGGGTTCAAGAGGTACGGGCTCAGAGTGTACCCCGCGTCGCCGAGTAGATGCGTCCCGATCGGGAGGGTGCTCGCGATGCGCTTGCCGATTGTGGCCTCGCGCCGTATCTTCTTGTCGGGAAAATATCCTGGGCGGCAGTCCACAGACATGAACCTGCCGTTCGCGCCCACGATGGCTTGGATGTTGCAGCGTGGCCATGCCTACAGTAGAACCCTTCGTAGTCGCTCGGGCGGGGAATGCGTAGTATAGTGCCGTCGATGGCCCCCACTACTCCAGGGAACCCCTTTGCCGCGTAAAAAGCGCTCTCGACGGCGGTCCACTCCTCGCTACTTGTAGGAAAAGCAATCGCGCTTGGAGATAGTGAGGCTATTGTGTCGACTAGAACGTTGACGACGTATTGGATCCATGATGTCGCCATGCCTAACGTGTTGTGCGCCTCACGGTACCCCCTTGCGACGTCAAATAGTACATGGTCACTGCTACCTTCTTCTCAAAAGAGTGCTTTTTGATGTACATCGTCTTCTCAATGCTGGCCATGTGCTTGGAGAGCCAGGCTACGATGCCGGTGGAGGTCTCTTTGCTGCACATGAGGTTCTGGCGGATCCAGACCTCGTAAGATCCGTCGTCGAGCATGTGGTCGAAGGGGAGGCTGGCTAGTGTGTGTGTGGAGTACGTAGGGGACGTCGAGGCGGACGCAGCTGCAACTAGGTCGACGGCCGCGGTGGCTTGAGCGATGGCCGCCACGACGTAGCTTTACTCCTCGTCGTCGCTCATGGCCGCCACGCAGAAACACCGACGGGGGCAAGAAACACTGACGGATGATCGGTGTTTTTCGTGAGCGGAAAAACCCCGACGCGTCCTGAGTTTTGCTGAGTTTAGCCAATAAAAACATTCATGTCTCAGCAAAAAACTTCGACAGTCGGGGGTTTTCTGTTCCCCGATAACGCTCTAATGATTGTGCCACTATTGTGGCGGACACGCCCAAATTACAAAGCCATCATGCGATCTGCACGAAGGCGGGATTGAACACAGAGCAGCAAAGTAAGATGGGCGGGCTTCTCCACTGCGCCATTTTTTTTAAATCAATCAAAATTTCTTCGAGTACAAACTAATTATAAATAGTCATTTTTTCCCTCACATTAATTACTCTCACTAAAACTGAGAGAGACTATTTTGTGCGTGAGGCGATTTTTGCACACAGACTAACTGCGGTACTTACTGTAGTGACTTGGCGTCTACGTAAGCCTCATTTTGTGCACTGTGACGCTCTGGAACACGCACCACGGCCCAGTCTTTGCCGACACTACACGCCGCGCCGGGTTTGAATCGGCAGGTCCGTTTCTGGCGAGCTCCGCCCAGCTGTATTTTCCAGTTTGGGCTGCTCGGAGGTGACGCCGAGTAGCAGATGACGACATCTTGGGGGGCCTTCCACTGCGCTTAGCAACGCCGTACGTCTCAGGGCTGCTAAGGTAGTTGTGTATCACCGTCTTGGACCGCTCCAGCGCCGCAGCAATGTCTCTTTTGGTCCTTCCGTCGAGCGCGAGCTGGTCGATGCGGCCGCACTCGTAGCCGGACAGCGTCTTCCCTCTCGGCATCTTCCAAAAGTGCAGAATCGTTGTAAAGGTGATAGCTATAACCACATTGTAATGCAGAAGTCGATAAACTCATCAAACGCGCGAAACAACGCGTTCGCAGGAGTAAAGAACGCAACGAACCTTGCGGTCCTATATTTCTTGCCGAGCTTCCAGAGTGTTGTTTTCTGCAACTTGGGCCCCACGCGTTCGTTTCGCAAATGAGAGGTGGCTATCGACGCGTCTGCATTGTGTGGTTTTACTGGCCACATTCCGGGGTAAAATACGCAGTTTTATTGGACAAAAATGAAAAAAAATCTGGTCTTTTATATATTGCCAGCACTGTAGTGATTGCGATGGTTCAGACCAAGGAAACCACATCCATTTCGACACTGCTAACAACCCTAAAATATTACGCCGTTTCATTATCAAGCTTTATAAATCAACCCTATTCACGACAGCAAAGCATATATTTATAAGCCCTACAAATTGATACAGATTTCATGAAACTTGAGAGAGTTTGCTCGCTTGAATTCAAATAATTCACTTTTGAAGGTGAATGCGAATTCACACGAATATTTACAAAAATTACTTACTCATCTGTCCAAAAATTATCTGTGCAGCCGGGGGTTTGGCTGTCCACAAATTATCTGTGCAAAGAATGTATTGGACGAAACAGGACGAGACTACACTATGTACTTATCTAAAAAAAATGTTTGGACCAATCACATCGCTACTTAATTTTGGTGGTTGCCTGCAAATTCGTGCGTGCTGCAGGACTCCTGCAGCAGGAGCCATTCGCGCACACCCGATGGGCAAGAAGAACGCCACGGAGGCTGATCGCCGCCGTGATCGACTCCTACAACGAGCTGGACCGTATCAAGCTGGACAACATTTCCCTGACGTAGATGGGGGTGATGGAGCAGTGCCTGCTTGATAAGGGCGGCAACAACTACTCCATCCCCCATCCTAAAAAAGACCAACGCCGACGCAATAGCGAGCAGCTTACTGCCATCCAGTGCAGTGCGCTTGCTGTGCAAACGGGGTCTTTTGCACGGTACGGCGATGCAATTGCTGATGCGTTTTCGCTACTTTAGGTACTTGACAGCTCGCACTAGATTGAGTTACAAATTTTCGTAATGTGGGGTTAGCATTTCGATTTTTTTCATTGGCGGATTTACGTTGGAATGGTAGCCAATCAAAAGTCTGTAATGCCTTCAGATGAACTATTGATTTAACGGTGTGAAAATGCTGTTTTTATTGATATAGCACGACCAGGCAGACCAAAATAAATTCTGCGCTCGTTGGTGTGCCATTTGTCGAAAACTATTAAAAAATAGCCCCAAACCGGTGTAGCAAAGCGACCCTTTCTAAATTGATAGCACTATAATTTGAATTTCTCCATCCCAACATGGCGGGAAACCCTGTAGATGCAGCTAATCAATCATCATCACACAGGCTTTCTGCTGATACTTGTGGATCTGGCGTATCGGCTGTAGTTTTTGAGCAAGGCATGCTGCGAAGCCCGATGCACAAATAAATTTTGGACAGATTAATATAGATGAAAAGTTCATTTGCTGCATTTCAGTTCAAAACGGTCGGAATAAGGATTAGGTTTAATAACCGCCAATAGTGATACAGTTGAAGCCTTTGATTTTTTTTTCTTTGGATAATCCCTTGGGCTAATCAGAACAATGTTGAACGCGATATGTTAACCCTTTTCCTACCATAGATATTTTTCCTTCTTACATGCATCATCATGTATATAACTCGTTTAGTACTTTTTGTTCATTGGCTAATAATAATTTATGAAGAAGATGAGCATTCTTATATGCAAAATACAGCATGTAAGAGACGTTCCGTACCGTAGATTTGCACCACAGCAGCTCCTTCTATGCACGGTTTTTTGGGGAAGCCGAAGAAAAGCAAGAGCGCCAAAAACTAATCAAATACCGGTTGCTAAAGAGTACAGATATCCAAGACCTTCCACAATCAATTTTTCGTTTTCTCAGGGGCCAACTACATCACCAAGGCGCTCGTCGAGACGCGCAAGGAGCCCGAGGCGGCCGTGGCGGCCCGCGTGGGGCGCGTGGACAGCGTGGCCGTCCCCGGCGAGGCCTACCTTCGTCTACGGTAGCGCTCTCACCTTCAAAACTCGATCTAGTCTAAAGTTTGTTCGCGTTCTCAAAACCATAGTTCGCGCCGGTATCATGTCGGTACCAACGTTTTTTCTACTCCGGAGTATATAGTATGCAGCAAAGTGTATGTAATGGACCGAATATTGCAAACCTGAGTGGGACTAACCCACATACACAGTTGGATTTCAGAAGCGGTAGCGACGAAAAATCGTGATTTGATTGGATAAACATTATCGACGACATGATTTCATTGGACAAGTTTATATACATGACCATGCATATACGTCCGATCTGGTAGGAAAAGGGTTAATGTTGCGTTCCAGGAAACTCGGAGATCTTCCAAACCGCACAAAAGCGGTTAAATAGCGGTGAAGTTATGAAGCGATAACTCAGTGTTCAGTACCTTTCCAATCTGCCGGACCAATACTGTATCCTGCAGTGTTAGCTCATGACGATTCAGCTCGTTATCCCATATGTTGAAGTGGTATTATGTTCATGGAGACTCGGTAACTAAAAAAACCCTTCAAAACTGCTATGGAATATACTTTGATGCGCGACTACAACAAAAAGAAGATGCACACACACAAAATACGGATCGTGCTTCACATGTACGATTAGCGTCGAGAAGTCCAAGCCCCTCTCTATCGTTCCTATTAGTTATAGCGTCGAGAAGTCCAAGCCCCCCTCAATAGTTTCTATTAGTTATCATAAGTTAGAAGCGCGGATGTCCTTTATGGACTTCTTTTTTGGAACGGAAAAGTACGTAACTATCCGTCGTTGTCGCTCGGTTGACGCGCTAACGTTCAGCGTGTTTGCAGATCACTGCGTGGTGCGAAGTTTAAATCCCTATAGATAAGAAGGCACGCCGCGGACGCTGCTGCGTGGCAGGAAAGAGCGCTCAAATTAGCACGGACGGCGACAATTGGACAGGATTCACGTCTCTAGTCGCGCCCCAATCTACCCCTGATAAGCCGTCGGTGGGGCCACTGCATGGGCAAGAAAGCTGAGCAGGCACTCGTGATGTTGCTGCTATTTATGCTGCCCCTAGGCAATCTATGTAACCGGGCTCGGTTACAGTGGCTTACACTGGCGCTTAGTATAGGAAGCGTAAGTTAAATATAAATTCTATTCGAAATGTCGATTAGAATTTACAAATAACTAAACTCTTATTGCCTTGAGGGAAAATTGAGAACTGAATTGAATGGTGTTAAGGCGCCCCGCAAGACGGGCGCCATGGTTTCTAACCTCTGAAACTAAGTACAAACTGTGACAGGCTCTCATGGCTGGACGTGAGAGCCCGACGTGCATCCGTGC
>JAADXZ010000745.1:0-14398 GCA_023338055.1 Phytopythium mirpurense
GCCCCCCCCCCCCCCGTACGTAGGTACATGTAGTAGCAAGTGCCTTGATAAGTTATAAGTACAAGTAGAGAGTATGGGCGCTGCTTCGCCCTTCAAGCCGCGACAGTGGGAACGAGTATTAAAACGTGTACATACTGTAGAGCCTCGTACTCGAGGACCACCGCCGCCAACACAGCCGACGAAGTCGTGCTCGTAGGGCATTGTACAGTACTTGCAGCATTCAAGAGACGAGAGCTACAGCAGCTGGCTAAAGTAGCTCCACTCCGCGTCTCCCCTGCACGTGTCGGAGCCACTGCTTACGCAGCAGGAGAGCTTTAGCAATCAGCGCGCTGCCACTGCCCGCCAGCCAGTGAGTGATGCATGCAATGCCTCCGCGGGCAATCATCCCTGCGGTTTGGATTGGGCGCTTGGCTGGCTGCCCAGTAGTGACTGGCCCAGTGACTGGGCGGGCCGCCACTTTTTCTGCTTGGAGGAGTTTCTTTGTGGCGGTGCCTACGGTGTACTAGTACATGGATGGCGCCACGGGTTGTGATGGCTCGGCGTGTCTCTCGAGTTCGCCCGTGCCTTCGGCTGGATTCGCGGCCGGCTCGACAAGGACAAGCGCCCACG
This sequence comes from Phytopythium mirpurense, assembly GCA_023338055.1. Taxonomy (NCBI): domain Eukaryota; phylum Oomycota; class Peronosporomycetes; order Pythiales; family Pythiaceae; genus Phytopythium; species Phytopythium mirpurense. The sequence goes on from JAADXZ010000745.1 coordinate 610, forward strand.
CCACAACACGGACTCAACGCCTGGAGATCCACTGCAGTACGTACGTATGCAGTGTTCTGTATGACCAATCCAACCCACCCATTGCGCAGCTTACGAACTGCTGAATCTCTCGGTGGCCCTACAGTAATCTTCGCCTTCGTTCTGTAGAATCCTTCTCCGTTCTTCTAGGTGCAGAGTCAGATAGACACGCACGTTCGTTTACCAAGAGGGAGTGAACACACCACCCCGTCACGTCACGCCCGTCGAGAAGGCGAACGAAGAGAAGAAGAAGAAGAAGAAGCTCTCTGCTTGTCGGGAACAAAATCCCATGTCGGGAATCGGGAATCACAACTCGGAATTACAACTTGGGAATCCCGATGAAGCGATCGCGAGCGAGCGACCGAGCGACCGAGCGCTTCGACCGGTCGACGGACGCAAACATTACAAACATTGGTTTGTGTTAAGCGTGACGCGCCGGTGTGGCAGTGGGAAGAACTTTAGATGGTAGTAACTCAGGTAGTTCTTGTAGAGGGACTTCAACGTCATTCCCACCGTTTAGCGTTCAGCACGACGGGCGCATTGCGTCCGTGTGGTTTTTCATTGCGCTACTCACTGACATGATGCGACGAACACCATATGACGGTGTGCAGTTTGACTGGTGGCCAGTAGTGTAAGGTACAGTATGGATAGTGTACAGCACGCCGGCTGAAAATCACTGCGTTCGAATCAGCGCCACTGAGTTATGATGAAGCGGGCAGAAGTCTGTACTGTACATATTGTTGCCGAGAGGCAAATGCCAAGAATACGATCAGTGACGACACGGCACCACGGACTGTGGCACAAGAACAATCAAGTGCCCATACTACAGTACAGTACAGCCTGTCCACCTGTCCGAATAATCCAAACCTATGCAAAACAGAGCTATGTAGAGCAAATACCTAACCCTTCGGCACAGCTTGTACCTTAGGTACATGTTCATTCTTGCTATAGTACTGAATTCTGTGAGCGTTGCAGTTTGGTCAAATGTTACAGTATAATTGGCTAGAGCCACCGAATACGCTTTGCATTTCGGTACAGTACGCTCACGTCCCATGCCAAGTCGCCTCGCCCGGCTCACTTACGCGTTCCACATGCGCCACGAGGACGCGCGCTCTCGCTTGGGCGCGGCGCCGCTCGCTGTCAAGGACGAGTCTGGCGCCGACAACGGGGCCGCGGCGCTGCTCTGTACGCCGCGGGCGGTCGGGTCGCTCGGCCCGCCGGCGGCGCCAATGTGGAGCGAGTGCTGGAGCAAGCTCCAGCGCTCCTTGGCGCGCTGCTGCTGCTGCAGGCGCTCGGCGCGCTCGAGCTGCTCGTGCGCGAGCCGCAGCGAGGTCGTGAGCTCCTCGATCTTGGCCTCGTACGTCAGCAGCTTGTGCTGCGACTGCGACACGCGCGCGCGCATGGCCAGCACGCTGCTTTCGAGCTTGCGCATCGTCGCCTCCTGCTGCGCGAGCTCCTCGTCCTTCTTGTCCACCATGAGCGTCAGGCGGCTCACGTCCGACAGCTTGACGGCGTCGAACATCTGGTCGTGCACCATGCTGCCGCGCCGCGCGTACTTGAAGCGCACCTCGTCGCCGTCGCCGTCCACAGACGACGCCGACACGGGCGACGGCGGAACGTGCGCCGCGGCAACGGCTCCGTACCGGCCGTCGCCGCGGGTCTCCCGCGACTCGAGCAGCGTCATGCGGAACTCGTCGTCGTCTTGCTCGACGTGGTGGCCCGAGAAGGGCGACGCGTCGCCGCTCTCGTCGAGTTGCTGCTGCTGCTGCTGCTGCTGCTTGCGGTGCTGCCCGGCCTCGACGTACGTCTGGATGGTCGTCTCGACGCTCTTGGCGCTCGTCACGAACGCCTCGACGAGGAAACCGACAAAGATGGGCAGCAGCAGGTTGCTCATGGTGATGCGGTAGCTGAAGAAGAAGACGTAGGTCGCGTCCGAGCCCGTCATGGCGTGCGCGGCGTCCATGATCATGTCCCAGCCAGCCAGGTTCATGAGCCCGAAGAGCGTCACGAGCGTCGCCTCGAACGTATCGGCCTGGAACTCGTACCGCAACGCGTACCAGGCAGGCGCTTCGAGCTGCTTGGACGCGGGGAAGTCCTGCAGCGCCTGCCCATAGTTGGCCTGCGTGACGACGGCGAACGCGTACATGACGCTGAAGATCACGAGCAGCAGCTGCATGATGAGCGGCATGACCCGCTTCATCGTGTACAGGATCTCGTGGAAGGGCGGGAAGAGGTTGAGCAGTTTGAGGAACCGCAGCGAGCGCACCGCGAGCGCCAGGTCGTAGAGCACGAGCGAGATGCTCGGCGGGTCGTCGAGCGTCGTGAAGACGTAAAAGACCCAGCCGACGACGACGATGCCGAGGTCGAGCTTGCAAAAGGGTCGGTGGAAGAACTCGGACGAGCCGAACGCGAACATCTTGAGCGCGACCTCGAGCGTGAAGAGGATGAGCAGGAAGAAGCCGAGCAGGCGCCACGACTTGTTGACCGAGAAGGCCAGCTCCAAGTTGTTCACCTGCACGGCCTGCACGACCGAGAGGCAGATGAGGCCGCCGACCACGAGCTCCGCGAGCACCACGCGGTAGTGCCCGAACAGCACGACCTCGTAGAGCAGCGTGTTGCGCACCTGCGCGCGGAAGCGCCGGAACTGGTGGCGCTGGCGAGCGTTGCACCACCAGCGCATGACACTGCTCGAGAGCAGCGAGTGGCGCTCGAGCTGGACGCTCAGGAGCGAGCAGAGCTGGTAAAAGTCGCTCAGGTCCAGGAAGCCCACGTGCTCCATGTCGACCGTGTTGAACACGAGCGTGGCGTCCGTGTCCGTCCACTTGGGCTTGAGGTACGCGCACACAGCGATCCACGTGTCGAGCGAGATCTGCCGCTTGTGGATGGGCGCCACGAGGTTGGACGAACTCCCGCCAAAGGACGTGCGCTTGTCCGCCGCCGACCCGGGGAAGTAGCGAGACGACCCGCGACGGCTGGCCGCGCTGAGCAGCGGCGCAGGTCGGCGCGGCAGCAGCGCCGCCTCCTCCGTGTCGTCGAGCTCGGCGCTACCTCCGCCGCCAAACTCGACGTCCTGCGCGAGGATGTCGAAGGCGGCGTAGAGCGCGGCCTTGCGCTTCTGCAGGCGCTTGTAGAGCATGCTCTCCGTGTGCTTCTTGTACGACTTGTACGAGACGGCGATGGTGAGCTTGAGCAGGAAGAGGTTGGTGAACAGCACGAAGACGACGAAGAAGACGGCGCTCCAGTGCGTCATGGTGTAGTACGGGTACATGCTCTTGGCCATGTACGGCATCGAGTTGTGGATGAGCAGCATCGTGTACATGGCCGACGAGAGCGAGTTGAAGAACGTGGCCGACGGGTCCGTGCTCGTGTCCGAGAAGAGCAGGTAGCCGAGGAGGCCGAAGAAGGCGACGAAGCAGAAGCTCAGCAGGAGCACGATCGCCACCTCGCGCAGCGCGTGCAGGCAGCTGCTGAAGATAATGCGGATGTTGCGTCCGCGCGTGATGAAGAAGAAGGGCCGCAGCGCGCGCGAGTACCGGTACGGGTTGAGCGAGGGGGCGAGCAGGCTCGCGGCCAGGTCGACGCACGTGACGACGAGCAGCAAGGTGCGCACGACGGCCCAGGGCTGGCGCGAGACGTACTTGCGCTTGGTCTCGGCGGAGCTCATGAACCAGCGGATGAAGAGGTCGACGGCGAAGATGGCGAGGCAGACCACGTCCACGAGCAGGTACTCGTTCTGCCACCCGGGCGTCTCGACGAACGCGAGCATGCTCATGATGGCCACGACCAGGATGTACATGACGCGGTACGACTCCGAGTGGAACAGCTCGTTCAGCAGCAGCGCCGTGCGGTCCAGCCGGTAGCCGATCTTGCGCCCGTGCACGCCGTCGCGGATGAAGGCGGCCGCGATCAGGTACTTGTCCTCCTCCAGCGGGGAGCCGTACTCGGCCGCGCCCGGGATGGCATCGTCGCTGCTGCCCTGCTCGTCCTGGCCGCCCGACTCGTTCAGGCGGAACAGGTGCAGCGGGTTGTGGAGCGCGAGCGGCTTGCTGGGCGTGGCGCCGCCCGCCGCCGCCGCGGCCCGCGCGTCCTCGTCTCCGTCCGCCTGGACGTCCAGGTGGTACGTCGGGATGCCCGAGCCGAGACGGTGCTTGTGCTCCTGCACCAGCTGCTGCCGGTGGCGCATGAACTCGTGCTGCACCTCGCTCGCCATGTCCTTGGCCGTGCTGTTGTCGTCGTCAATGTCCGCGAGCCGCTTCCACTTCTTCTGGTTGTCCAGCACGGACGAGTCCAGGCCCACGCGCACGCGGCCCATCGCGCGCGGCGTCGCCCCGAGCGCGGCGGCCGCCTTGTCCTCCGAGTTGTCGTCCGAGTCCTTCGGCCCCAGCGAGGGAGAGCTCGTGTACGAGCCTCCCGCGCCCGCCGGAGGCATCAGCGGGCTCCTCTCGTCCTCGCGCGCGCTGCTCATGGCGCTCGCTGCTTGTCTATCCTCCTCCTCCGTGGCGCGCTGCGCTTCTGGATCTTGACGCTCGCGCGGAAAAGGGAGTGGCCACTCACAGGAGGCAGCACCTCCCAACGAGGAGGTGGTGGCTGGCCTTTAGCCTCCTCCCTCCAGTCCAGCGACGCGACAGAGACGGTTTCACGGCCGCCACGCCCCCCGCAATAGACAGGCAGGGCGTCAAGCCGAAGAAGCGACCCACGTTCGCAGCGCCGAGGGCGAGAAGGAGGGCGGCGGAGCGAGCAGCTTAATGCGCCGTGACACTTGGGGAAAGTATGTGGGGCGGCTGGGGAATCGACGGGCCAGGCGAGTGAATGGGCGGGCGGATAGGATGCATTGGTACTGTACTCGATACAGTACAGTAACTTCTGGAATTATTTGACAGTGTCGTATTTACGCGAATCAAAACCGGCTCTCGGCGCTTCTTTCAGCCAATCATGTGAGTTGAATCTGGCCTGGAACAAGAGATGAAGTTCCAGAAACTCCAGAAACAAGGGCGGAAGAACGGCACGATGGGATGGGATGGCTTATCGGTGTCTTCAATAAGAATGCGCGCTTCTCGCTTGCTCACGCGACGACACGACAATGGAGAACACCAACTTGTTGACCAAGCGTAGATTCCTATAGAGATAATGGGCGACTCGCGACTGCGGCCAAAGACCGGCCGCTGCGAATGCGCGACCACCTCTCTCGAGTACAATCTCCATACCCGAAGGACTGCTTCTCCACAGATCGGTGTTGCTTTGCACTGCCAACAGCATCCGTCCTCTGGATCGCAACCGGCGCTCTGTGTACCCATCTGGAGTGCCACACCACGTCACACCACGCCGTCGCGTCACTCCTCGCCGACTGACTCAGCTGCGTCTCCACCACACGATGCTGCGTCGCGATTCACCGGCCGCCAGCTCGAAGACGAAGCGGAGCACCCCAGTGTCCAACGCCGCCATGTCTTGACGCGCGTGCAGCACACTGAGGAACGCAAGCTTGCAGATCATGGGCACGGGCGTCTCCTCCAGCAGTTCGCCTTGGTGCCAGCGAGCGATGGAGTCGCAGATCACAGCGTACTCCTCCTCGTCGAGGCTGGGCCTCGGCAACTCGAGCACCCGCAGCCGCTTGTTTAAATACAGCAGGCGCTCCATGCTCGCCGCGCCAAGGAAACCGATGGGGGTCTGGCCGAGCCGGATTTCTTCCAGCGCTGGGAGCCGCGCCGTCGTCCCCTCTAGTGCCGACGCGAGTTGGCCCGCTGCCACTTGCCCAAACCGGTTGCTGCGGAGGGTAAGGGACCGTAGCGTCAGGCCCAACGGCCCCTCGATCGCGCGGATCAGCGGCTCCCAAGAGGGGAACCGCGTGCCCTGCAAATCTAGCCGCTCGAGGCGTGGACAGTGCGCCAGGATTGTTTCCAGGTGCTGCTCCGTGGACCCCACCGTGTGCTTGACGCTCAGCGACTCGAGAGAGCCGCCGACGCTCTGGAGGAGCGCGCAGAGCGAATCGACCGTCGTGTCCACGGACCCCATTTCGTCCACCTCGAGCTCCGTCACAACGGGCTGACGCTGCTCGCTCACGTCGCCAGCAGTCGATTCTTGTCCAGGAGCTGGAGGCGCCCACACGAGTCCGTATCCAGGAAGGAGCACGCACACCCAGCCATCGTCGTTAACGCCCAAGGCCTCGAAGGCCACCGTCAAGCCGGAAGGGAGGGCGGAGAACATCCCTGTGGCCTCCGGAATAGGCTTCGCCGACTCGGCATCAACGCATGGAGCGCTGAACACGCGAACGCCATGAGCTGACACTCTGTAGACGCTCATGGGGGAGGGCTGGACGGACCCGGAGGACAGCACCGCCATCGGAGACTGCATTGTCGAGTTCCACACGTCGACATCGCGCGGAAACAGCGGGTTGTGCGACAAATCCACGCGGCGAAGGCGAGACGAGGGGTCGTCGTCGATCACGTGGCGATCGACACGCCGACTCAGCCCTATCGCGAGCCACCACCAGCAGTAGAACCGGTCGTCCGGCGAGTGAATCGAGATCGTGCGCGCAAGACATAGCTCCTCGATGGAGCTGGACGGGTGCTGCGCCGCCGAGCAGACCGACGCAAAGTGCTCGGTCGTCAGCGAGTTGCAAGCGAGCGAGAGGGAGCGGACGCCGCCTCTGCAACCGGGCGTCAAGCCAGCAGCAGTTCGGATGAGTGCGCGGAACGCCGTCATCACCCGCGGCGCGCCCATCCGCGGCATCACGTTCTCCAGCACAAGCGCATCGAGTGGCTGGCTTGCTGAGCGTATCACCGCGGCCAACGCGTTCATGCGCGCCTCGTCGAGCGGGTTGTCGGTGAGATCCAGCACCGCGACGCGAAATCTGGGCTTCGGCCAGTTCCTTGACGCGTCTCCTCCTTCCGAAGCGGGTGCGCATGGAGTCAGCACGACTTCCAAGTGCTTGACATCGATGGCAGTCAGCTTGCAGCGCTGGAGACGCACCGTCACCGGGTTAACGCGTCGACTGCGGGTCCCAGGCACCTCGACGCGGATGCCTCCCAGCCAGTCGCTGCCGGCGTCTCCAGTCCACTGCCAGTCCGCGACTGCCTGCAACAGATCGGCCGCGAACGCAGTGCGGGAAGCGTCCAGCACGAGCCGAGGGAACTGCGGGTCCTCGTAACGAAGCGCGTGCGCGTGTGCCAGCTCGCGCGCGTTCACCAGCAGAGACCTGCACGTCGGGTGCTCCAGCGCGCGCCGCCAGAACGCGCGCTTGGCAAGAGGATACCCGTGGAGCGAGTGCGAAGCGCAGACGAGCGCTGTAAGCGCGCCCAACGCGCGGCACGCCCGGTCCCGGAACAGGTTGGCGTCGCGCTTAACCTGCGAGAAGTGCACGACCAGCGAGAGAGCCGCCGCCTCCCTGTCCGCCATGACGACGTCGGGCTCCGTCCCCAGCAGCCCCTCGAGCGCGCGCGAGCGCGTCACCGCGTCGAGCACTTGGAGCGCCGTCGACACCATCCTCTCGCCGCTGATTTCGACTTCTGGCAGCCATGGCGCCAGCTCCATCGTCGCTCGTACCCTGGAGCTCATGGCGTCGATGCAAGATGCCATCTCACCCAACCTACACAACGAGATATTTGTGTGGTCCACATTATTTTATTGTTTCCACGTGGATTCTTATCCACTTGGAGGTTCAGACGTTCAGCACTAACTACTGGCGCTTGTATCACTTGTTGGTGCGTGGAATCCTCAATCGCGCACCTGTCGCCGTGCCTAAGGCTGGTTGTGACGATGAGGAGGACAGTGCCGAGGCCGGTTCGAGTTTGCTCAGACTGTATACGGCTGGTTGAGGAGCGAACTTTGCTACACGCAGGCTCGCAGCGTGCGAGTTTCTTGCCAGTGAAGCAGTCGAGAGATCGCGCTTCAGAGGGGACAAGCGCTGGGAGAGCGGTCGTCCCCGCGCCCCACCCAACGGTTGCCTCTTTCTCGACGCTCCCACCTGAAACAGCGGCTCCGTATCGATAGCGTCGGTGTTGGACGACATTTGATGCTGGAGACGGACTTGCTCGTCCTGAAGGATCTCGTGCTGCTCCTTGCTTGGCCCCTCCATCATGAACGATGAGCCTTGTCTCAGTACGAGTTGACGTCGGCTCCCGGTTCTCCTCCTGGACGCTCCTCCGATCGTCTCCAGCAAGTGCTGGAACGACTCCACGTCGGTTTCGCTCTCCGTATCTACAACTACCGATGTGTTTGCTGCTTCCGAGCCTTCATCTCCACCATCTCCCTCCTCGTTTGGAGCCTCTTGAAGCTGTTGATCACTCGCCGCATTGACGCGCTTCACGAACTCCTGCCTCGTCTCTAGCTTAGGTCGAGGCTTCGGAGCTAAAAGTCGTGCGGACGAAGGACTTGGTCTTCCACTCGTTCGGCCAATCGCATCACTTGACCCAAAAGTCTGCAAGAACGAGTTGAAGCGGTCGATAAAGTAGTCGACCGCCTGCATCGCTTGGGACGGCTCCGTATTCTGCCCTGAGCACATGACCGCGATTGAAAAGCGCGTGCTCGGTGCGCTCGCGATCACTGCCACATAGAACGACAGACACTTCCCTCCCACCTCACGCCTCGCTGAGCTAACTCCAGTGACGACGGCGAGCGACCGCGCTTTGACAACGTCATTGGGGTACAACACGATCCGACGTGCGGCACCAACGCCGACTGGGGACGACGCGTCTGGAGAAAAATCGAGTCGGCTAGCGGCAGTGCTTCGTGATGATCGCCACATGTAGTCCGTGGCGCTCGGTACTAACGTGTTTGTCGACAGATAGAGGTCGGCGTCGCCAGCTGTCACGTGCAGCGCCAAAGTGATGATGGACCCTGCTCGCTCGTTGTCTGCGAGATGGAAGTGAAAGTACTGGACGTCCGAGGAGTCTTGACATTCTCCACGAGCGCTAGCACCGAGCTCGAGCTCTTTGTGCAGCTGCTTGCAGCTCTCGCGCCTCGCGCGCTCCTGCCGAAAGTTTGGCAAGTCGGCTGCAGTCAATGCAGCTTTAGCCTCGCCATCTGGCCCGACCGCAGTGTTTCGCAGCCGCAGTGGGTCTCGCCGTGCCTCGTCCTGCCGCCTCTTTATCAATTGGCTCTTGAGCTCTTCTACTAGGCGCTGCTCCATCCGCTTCTTCTCCATCGCCTGCTTGAGAGGAGAGAACATGGCTTCCTCGGCGTCCTTGAACAGCGTCGCCCACCTTTGTTGTATCGCTGCCTCGGCCTCGACGCTAAGCGCAATTTCTGCACCGAGATCATCCGATTCGTTCTTGCCAAAGTATCGTACTTGCTCTCTTCGACTAGTAATGCCGACTCGACCCGTTCGCCTTGACTCGGACATGTCATCCTCGCTTCCTGCCAATGCCATATCGTTGTCATCCGAATGGTCGGCATCGACACAGCCCGGTGACGACAGACGAGAGGATGAGAGCTGGCGCTTTATGCGCTGCGCTGGATGGACTCGACGCCGAGAGGTCTCCGAGAGCCGAAGCTCCATGTCGTGGACGTTGTCTTCTTCTTCTTCTTCTCCCTCGCCGTCGAATGCACGAATGAACGGTCGCTCCTTCTCTAATGCAGGCACACTAGTCTTTGCCCTCTCCTCGTCCGATTCGCTGTCGGAGTCGTTGCGAGGGCTCCACTGCGGCCCCCGAAACGGGTTGTTGAAGGATTGAGCGCCGGATCGAAAGTTTGGCTGCTGCGAGAACCTGAAAGCATGATTCGACTGTGCTGTGCTTGGGCGATCAGTGGCTTCAGGTGTAGGATCTGGCACCACGTACGAGCCAGAACCTGGATCGATCGTGGGCTCGGTGGCTTTGTTTTCAGTGAGTCCGGACGCCTCCCGTGGCACGGCGGTGTTGACTGGTTTGTGTGCAGTTTGGTCTTCATGTTGAGCTAACTGCTCGATTGAAGGTGAGTTACGCGCACTCAAAATATGTGCGACGAGTGCATCACCGTGTGAAGGAAGATCTGGAACAGGAGCCTCCATCGAGCTTTGTTTCGTGCCGCTTGGGGTGCTTGTTATATCGCCGCTGATACTCGTTTCGCCATCTAATCTGACATCTGACCGCTGCGAATTGGATGAGTCAATCCAACCTGAATCTTGTGCCACAAACACGACACTTTGCTCCGAAAGCCCCTCGGACTGTGGCTTGGGATTTCCTGGCGTTTTGCCTCCCTCGCTGACTGCGACTTCTTCAAATAGAGTTGGTTGACTGTAGTCGGCTGTTTCTTCGCCAAGCCAATTGTCGTCGTCGGCAGTGTCACTTGCACTGCTCATGATCCCAACAGTGAGTCCAAAAACGTCGGTCTCGCGTTCGCCTGGTACTCCTTCCACGTGTTCCAAGCCAGTGTCGTTGAGAGATCCATTGACAATGGCAACCGAAGGCGTCTGCGACGACCTAGTGTCGAGCTGTACTTCACCTGAGTATTCCGCGTTTGTATCGCCAACTGCAACTCGTGCCGACTGTTTCCGGGTCAGACGCGACGAAGATGTAGCTGAAGCAATCGCCTCCTGCGCTGTGTTGATGTCAATCGCTGACATTGACATGGACCGATGATGATCGCCTCTTGAACGACCGAGTTCCCGTATCGGTGTGGTTGCCGGAGAGAGAACTTGTGACAATACGGATGCGAGCATCTCCTTCCCGACGGATGGAACTCTAACAATGGTCGTGCTGCTGCGTCGACGTTGAAGAGGCGAGTGGTCCGGAGAAGTACCATGTGGTGACCCAGCGTCCTGTCTATCCAGGCAGCGATGGCTTCGGGGACGACGAGCGGACACAATTGCTGGGTCCTCCTCCATATCTTCCTCAATAGCATTAGAGATGTCATCTTCCTCTACTGCTTCATCGTCCGCACTTGCTAAGGTCTCCATGACCCCTTCAACGGTCAGCGGGTCTTGGAACTCGGTATCCGTTGTGCTCCCCACTGTTTCACGTGATGATGGAATGTCAGAAATGTTGGAAGCAGCCTGCACAATCACGCTTGCGCGGCGTGGCCGAATGCGCCGTGGAGTCACGTCGTGGAATTGGATATACAAGTGATCGCGGTTGTCTGCAGGCATACCCGGCTCTTGTTTGGAGGAGGTTGCAGCGTGTGCCACATGCTTGACTCTTCTATTCGGCGGGTCACTTGGTTCGTTTGCCGTTTTTGACGGCGGGTTCTCGAACTCGAGCGGTAGTAGAGCTTGTGTACCTTCAAGGCCCAGCGAAGATACTCGTAGCAAAGCTGGCCCTTTCTTCTGGGAAACAGCTCTCATCTCGTTACGCGCATTCTCTTGATAACGTGGGGTCTCACTCACATCTTGCCTCGATATTGGGCGGAAGCGCTCGACAGCCGAGACGCTAGCGCTTTGACGCAAGACGAGAGCGGAAGGCTCGACAAACATGTCTGTTTGCGCTGCGGTTCGCGCCTCTTTGGTCGATGCGATCAGCGAAGTCGCGGAAAGCGACACTGTGAGCGCCTTGTTAAGATCGAAGGTGCCGTCGTGAAGGCCACCACTGCGTCTTACATGTTGCTGGGTCGCTTTCTGGTCGAACGAGCTCGCCCCCACCAACAGTCCCTGCGGAAGCAGCACTGTGCACGACCGCTCCATGAAGCAAAGTAGGATTTCGGATAGTTGCGGCGCGACTTCGAGCTTATAGTCGCGGCAAAAGGACGGGATCTCTCTGAACTTTATCATGCTGCGCGTCTTCATGCCTACAACGTACAGCATGGCCCAAAAGTCGAGGTAGCAGAGCTGGCCGTCGCGCTCTCTGTCTGCAAATCGGACGCACGAAGCGCGAACAGCATTTTCAAACGTGATAGACACCTCCATACTCTCCATAGCTTCCGTCTGGGTCATGTTCTCGTTTGGCCACAAGTACCGCAGCCGGCGGAGAATGTTCTGGAAATCAGCGATGGACATGACGCCGATGCGGTCGTGGTCGTAGAAGACCAGACAACTGAGAACTAGCCGCAGCTTCTCCACAATCTCTGCGTCAATATTCTCCAAGCCATTGCACTGCACAAACAGCACGCGCTCCGCAAGGCGGAACGACTCATTTTGCTGCCTCCACTCGCCCACGATGAGCCGCAAGAAGCGGTGAACTTCGATCCAGCGCATTGATACGGCGGATAGGCGTTGCTGTGTCTCTTGGATTGGGTCATCTTCATCGTCGGTCACGATAGCGGGCAGCCATCGAGACTCTTGCGCGTACTCCCCCATGAACATCAGAATATTGCGCAGGTAACTTGGGTTTACAAGCGGGTACATCAGGTTTTCTTGGGCGCAGAGCAGCGCACAACTGAGCGGGACGAACTGCCAATGGTCACGCCCGCAGCTCGTATCACATGGCTTCGAGTCGTCATGGCGCGAATCACATAGACCTCTCCCGACGACAGAGTTGCCCGCCGTGACCATTTGGCGCGAGTATAGCCACGAGTAGCAGCACACACAAAGCGCGACGAGCTCGTGCGGGACGTGCTCGTCCAATGCCGAGTCGGCGCTCACATGCATTGCGAGAAACTCTCCGAAGACCGCGATCGCATCGACAGCGCGAGTGAAGTGGCACATTGAGACGAGTAGCTGCTTGATCTTCAGCTCCACGAGATCTTGCATGCCATATCTGCTCTTCATGACGCTGACAAGTGCGCCAAAAACCGTGACCGTCGCTGTCTTGGAGCTCGCATCACCCGACTTCTTTCCAGACAGAGACTTTTTGAATAGCTGGGTGTGGGCGCCAGTGCCCAGCTTGGCATACACGTCGCCAATGATTTCAAGAATCGCTCGAGCCGAAAAGTGCGGCAGGTAACCCTCTACGGTCAGCTCCACGGCGTGTAGGCGCTTACCACAGTCTTTGCACCGCCGGGTCCTTCCTCCTCCTCCATCTGCAGTATTGCTGGTATCTATCACGGTCAACGGTACAACGGGACGACACCAGCAGTAGTCGGGCGACCAGAGCGGACGGAAGCCGGCAGAAAGCTTGAGGTGTTGCACTAGCGGCTCGCTTACGAACGACGCCGCGCTTGTTCTTGCCCCAATGCACTCGGCCACGGATTTCTTCCGCTGTCGTCTTGATCGAGGCATGGGGCGCTCCACCTCAACTGGTTCGGAGTCCAATTCGATTGACCCCAAAGATTCCATGCTTGAGCTGTTTGCGCTGGAGGAGACCGGAGTAGTCGGCGTAGCAGCATTCGACATGTCCAAATCGCGCGTATGTGACAAAGAGACTTGGACGTTTTTCGGCGACCGGACGGTCGTAGGTTGTGAGAACAAGGGAGTAACCGCCGGCTCCACTTCCACCCATCGCACACTCTTCTCGCCCATGCTGTTGTACGATATGATAGCCTTTCGCGTTGACTTGTTGGTCGACTTCCGCTTTGTTACTGCGCAGGTCATGGGTGCGATGTTGCTGGTTGCTTTCTTCGGCCTTGAGACTTGTTGGTAAGCTGGTTTTGATGGCGCCGAAAGTACATAGCGTACAATTGCGAGGGCTGTGTCTGCATCCACTATATCTCCGAGCCTCATGTTCAAATGACGTGCGCGGGTAAGCAATGCAGCGCGTGCCTGCTTCCTTGAGAGCGCTCGGTCCGTCTCGTCTACAACAAAGTCTGCGAGTGATTCAATTGCAACACTCTGGTTCGAGCCTGTTCGGTCAATGAACTCGCTCAATTTCGCTCGTACAGCAGTACGTTGCTCTTCGTCTTCAAGTTGTACTGTCGGCTCATTCTCGCTTTGCCATCCAACCAACGGGTTCATCTCCATGGGCACGTCCGCGTCGATCATATCGATAAC
>JAADXZ010000746.1:0-14369 GCA_023338055.1 Phytopythium mirpurense
CGTCCAACTGCGCAGCGCGACCGAGAGCGTGTACCAGTACGCGCGGCTGAACACGGAGGCGCACCTGAGCCAGTCGGCGAGCGCCATGAGCCAGCTGCAGGCGCTGGCGCTGGAGGACGAGGACGAGCGGGATCGGCAGTTTCGGGACGCGCGCAGTGGCGAGCCATTCATCCCGGGAGGTCCTGGCGCCCTGTAGGCTGTCCGCACTGGCAAGAACCGCTTCAACGGCAGTCGGATAAGTTCAAGACGCGCAGCCCTTCGGTCGGGGCGTCGAACGGTCACCAGCCCCCCCTCAAGACGAAGATCCGGGGATCTACCGTCTTCCCTGACGTGGAGAGAAAGCCTCGCAGTGGCGACACGAGCGTTGGTCGAAGCCTTCATTGTCTTCTCCTTCTACGCGTCCTCATGGGGGTCGGACCTTAGCTCGTGCGTGCCGTGCGGACGGACAGCGGAGACCGAAGCGGCACGAGAGTGTCTGGCTCTATCCAGCAGCGCCACCGTTAAATCAAGGTGTGTGTTTCCGCATTCAGTGCCCGTTGGGGGCTCGAGTTGAGGGCGGAAGAGCTGCGCGGCGCCTGTCGCCCGCATCTTCTTGTCCTGGCTTATCATGCACTCGCTCCGACCCCAAGGCTCCGACCCCAAAGCTCCGACCTCAAGGCTCTGCTAGGAGTAAGTGGAGGCCGGAAGCGGGCTCGGCACCGCTCGTTTCGACGCCCTTTGGGCGGAGGGCAGCCCTGACCGCTGGCTTCTGAAGCATTGGGCGAGCGCCGCGCCTGTCCTCCTCCTCGCACCCGTTGGCGCTCGCCCCTACCTCGGCGGCGGAAACAACGCGTCAACGCTCGGCACACTCGGCTTCACTATTGCTCAGTATCAGGTGCAGAGGTCTCGCATTGCTGATGCTCAACTCAGGGGGCCAGCAGCGCTCGTTGATCCGCTGATCCGCGGTCGGAAGTGGCACCACGCTCGCGGTTCCTTCGACGGACGGCGCCACTTCCGTCCGCCCTTCCCCAGTTGAAGCCGCGCATACGGTACGCTCTTGACGTCGGCGCCTTCAAGTCGCACGTGACGGTCCGACCCCGCCGCGCACTGTCCGAGCGGCGCCAGTCGGTGCGGTTTATAGCCATCGATGCGCCCTTCCTTCTGCCGCCTGGACTCAAGCATCGCTTCAGCAAAAGCCTCCGGGCCCTCCAGGGCCCTTCGGAGCCACGGCTCCTTGATCCCTTGGGCCGCTGGCCGCCTCCTCCATCGCGCACTTCTCCATTTCTTCCGTTTCCCAACGGGGCGTTTCAATCGCTCCCTCCACCGCTGCCAGAGCCAAAACAGCCCGCCGCTAGACGCTCCAGCCCACCCCCCACGCCCTCCACTCGCCCCTCAACCACCACCGCCGCTGTCATCATGAGCTGGCTGCAAGCGTTCGACGTCTGCATTCCCCACTACGACCTCCAGGGCAGCAAGTTCGTGTTCGCGCTGGCGCTCGAGCAGCGCTCGGGGCTCCCGCGGCCGCGCAGTCTCCGCGCCAGCCTCACCGCGCCCAGCGTAACAGCCCGTCGGTCCTACTCAGAGTTCCGCCGGCTCTGGAAGGACCTTGAGCGCGCCACGCGGACGCCCAACGCGCTCGCGGCAGCCACCGCCGCGCTCGGGGGCGACGCCAAGTCCTCGACTGCTCGCCGCTCCTGCCACTCGCGCTCGTCCTCGTCTTCGGTCGACTCGAACGCGTCTTCATCCTCCACCACATCCTCGTCCTCGCTCCGGTCGTCACTGCGCTTCAGCAGCCCGCGGACCCCTTCAGTAGACTCCCCGGCGCCGAGCTCCTGCCAACAGCGCGACTCTGAAGCTCCCGTGAGCGTCAGCGCCGCCTCTGGGTGTCTCTGTAGCAACTTCTGCTGCCCGTTCGCGCGCCTGCACGGTTTCCTCAAGGCGTACAACTTCCCGACCAAATTCGTGCTCAAGAAGAGCGCGCAGGCCGTGCTCGACTCGCGCCGCAACGCGCTCGAGCTCTTTTTCTCGCGGCTGCGCGCGCAGTTCGACCAGTTCCCGCGGCTGCTACTGGAACGCGTCGAGGCGTCCGAGCGCTGTATCGTGCTCGAGCTGCTCGCGCGCTTCGTCGGGTTCAGCGCGGAGCTGCGCGCGAGCTTCGCGCCCAGTCGGATGCCGCTCTCCATCGCGCCATGGCGGACCACGGTCGTCACCCAGACGCACTACGGCGGCGACAACAACAGCAAGAAGACAGCAAGCCACACGGATGCCCTTGTGACCAAGCCCGACCTGATCGACGACGAGGTCGAGGCGGCCGAGATCTGCGCGGAGATTAACCTCAGTGAGACTGACGAGCTCGAGACTGGCGAGTCGCCGTCGCACTCGCAGCTCTTTGTGCCGCAGCTGAGTCCGTGGCCCGAGGAGACAATCGACGAGAATGGAGCGTACGAGGACGAGAGCTTGGGCGAGACCATGCCTGTCGACCTGGACCAAGACGAACAGGGAGAGGAAGAGGAGGAAGAGACCCCGGAGCGAAGCTACCAGGCGCCGTCCGCCGTGAGCTCGACGCCTTCCCGCCAGCGCAGCGCCACCGACGCGTCCACTCCACGGCACGAGGCCGCGGCTCCCCGGCTGTCGGACAGGATATCGCAGAACCTCCCCGTGTTGCACATCCGCCGCCTCCGGACCCACTCGGTGCGCTCCTTCATCGACGACGTGCGGGGGCAGCTGACGCTCCGTCGCGGCACCCGCAGTCGCTCCAGCGGCAGCGGCCTCGGCGTCCGGCGCAGTAGCAGCGCGTTGGACGCGACGGACGAGCGCCAGTGGACCCGCGCGCTCTTTGTGGCGGCGCAGATCGGCCACGCGAACGCCGCCGCCGCCATCCTGCGGCACGGCACCGACCCGAACACCGTGGGCGAGGACAAGGGCGTCTCGGCCCTCCATGTCGCGTGCCGGGGCGGCCATCGTGAGGTCGCGGTGCTGCTCCTCGCGGCCGGGGCCGAGGTCAACACGCGCGACGCGCGCGGCATGACGCCGCTGCACTCGGCCATTCACTCGGGCGACTTGACGCTCGTGCGGCAACTGCTGGCTGCCGGTGCGGACGTGCACGCGCTCACGGCCAACAACGTATCGGCCGTCCACGTGGCGGTCGCGTGCCAGGCGCACCCCATCCTGAAGCTGCTGCTCGAGCGCGGAGCCGACGTGAACGCCGCTAACGCCTACAACCGCCGGACGCCGCTGCACATGGCGGCCGAGCTCGGCGACTACGCCGTGTGCGAGCTGCTGCTCCGCCGAGGCGCCGACACGCACGCGCGCACCGACCGCGGCGTCGACGCGGTCGCGCTGGCCTTCATGAACGGCCGCCTCGCCGTCGCGGAGCTCTGCCGCCAGTACCAGCGCGCGGCTACGCTGCGGACGCCCCATAGCGACTCGCAAGTCGCTGAGCTGGACCACACAAGGCCGTCTTGCGCGGTCTACACGACCGCCGCGGGCCAGGACCAGAGTAGCGGCGCCGCCAGCGACGAAGACGACAGCGGCTGCGGCCTCGTGGTCCCAAGCGTCACCTTCATCTCCGAGTACGGACAGCGCTACGCCGTCTTGTGAGTGCGTGTAGATAGCAGCAGTAGCAACATCAGCAGCAGCAGAAGGCGTAGTGACAGTACCTAATCTATCCAAAGCAGGCCAACGGAAGCCTGCTTGACCTCGAAACAGAGCGCTCTCTCGTCACAGTCCCCGCTCGCTCACGAATGTCTTGTACGATCCATCACTTCCATCTCTAGCAGACTCTAGGAATAGCCCGCGATAACCGCTCTACCAGTCTACGCATCCAGAAGACCTCCATTCCCCGTCGCTCCGCCGCTCCGTCCGCTGCCATGCCGGCGTCAATGGCGGCGACGGCGCAGCCAGCCGGCGCGATCGCGAGCAACGCGTACTGGGACTCGGTGTCGTACCTCGAGAGCGCTTTCCACCACGGCTTCATGAAGCTGCGGCTGCGCAACGCCGAGTTCGTGTACCACGAGAACCCGCGGCTGATGCAGGAGCTGGACGAGTTCTGCGACGTGGACACCATGCACGCGGCCAAGGGGCCCGTGATCCTGCTGGGCGACAGCGGAGTGGGCAAGTCGGCCTTCCTGGCCAACTGGCTCGCGCGCCGCAAGAAGATGGCGCAGAACTGGCAGTCGTCCTACCCCGAGTTTATCTTCACGCACGTGGTCGGCTGCTCGCGCCAGTCGTGCCTCGTGTCCAACCTGCTCGAGCGCGTGCTGCGCGAGATGAAGGACTACTTCGAGCTCGGCAAGGAAGTGCCCGAGGTCGAAGAGCGGCTGAGCTGGCAGTTCCCCAAGTTCCTCGAGGCGGCCGCCAAGAAGGGACGCGTCATCCTCGTGGTCGACGGGCTGCAGCGGCTGCGCACCACGGACGGCGAGAGCATCCTCAAGTGGGTGCCGCTCGCCTTCCCGCCCAACGTGCGCGTCATTTTCACGGGTACCGTCAACTACCCGGCGTCCAAGTTCGCCAAGACGGAGGAGTGCCCGATGGGCGACCACTACGAGAAGGCGAGTCTCTCGGCGCAGATGATCGAGCGCATCAAGCTCGAGGCCAGTCGCCGCGGCTGGAAGCTCGTGCACGTGGCGCCGCTGACGGACGACGACCGCAAGCGTATCATCAAGAAGTTCGTCTACAAGTTTCGCGCGCCGTCGACTCCCAGCGCCAAGGCGGCAGCCTCCGACGCGGCCGATGCCGGCGGCGACGCGACCAAATCCAGCCAGCCGGGGCTGCAGCTCTTCGAGATCCAGCAGAAGGCCATCGCGAGCGTGCCCATGAGCGCCAACGCGCACTTCCTCAAGATCTTCCTCATGAGCATGCTCTGGGCCGTGCGTGAGGGCTTCAACATCCACGCGCTGTTCGAGAGCTGGCTCACCGCTGACAGCGTCGGGCAGCTACTTGAGGCCATCCTGCGCAGCATGGAGATGGGCTACACGCCCACCGAGGCGGCGGCAGCGGACGCGCGCCAGTTCCTCGCCGAGACGGCCAAGACGACCGCGACCATCTCAGACTTGAAGCGCGTCAGCTCCCCTGCCATCTCCACGATCAATCGCGGAGGACACGGGTCGCCCAAGAAGCGGACGTCGCCGCTGGCGTCCCCGTCCCCGGACTTGGTGCGCCGCTCGTCGATCGACCGCTCGGGCAAGTCTCCGACGCTGCTGGCTCGTCGGACCGCGCAGACCGGGACGGTCGGCGGCGAAGCCGTCATCGAGAACAAGGCCAAGAGCATCTACGAGACCCAGGAGGTGTTCGTCGATAGCAGCCCCAAGCTGCACGGACTGCGCGACCACCGAGTCCACGGCTCCGGGAGCAGCACCGACTTGGCTCTCGAAGGCGACGCCAAGGCGCTACTTGAGAGCGCGCGCAGTTTGCTGGAGAAAACCAGCGGCGGCGCGTCCATCGTCCGGACCGCTAGCTCCATCCCGTCATCCCCGACGTCGAGGGCGACGACGCCGAGCTCGTTGCTCGCGGGCAACGGGTCGTCGCCTCAGCTGACAGCGTCGGCGTGCGGTAGTGAAGCGCCAGGTGCCACCACTGTCCTGCCGCCGTACTTGACAGGCGGGACGCACGTGCAGCCGCTCGGGTCGTTGCTCGGGAAGGCACTGAGCCTCTTGTACGTGTCTCGGCACGGCATGCTGGTCAACGAGCTGCGCTTTATCCTCGGCGCCATGGAGACCGAGGCGCACGCGACGCGGCACCAGCAGCAGCTCGGCGTGCGGTCCGGGTACGACAGCGCGATGGAGCGTGGCGGCGGCGGCGGCGGCGCCTTCTCGGACACGCAGTGGAAGGCGCTGCTGCGCGCCATCAAGCCCATGGGCGTGCTCTTCGTGCAGGACACGATCGTGCTGCCCATGTGCAAGGACATTCTGCGGGACGTCATCTGGTGGCGCTACATCGGCAGCGAGCGCGTGGAGCAGTCGTACCACCAGTGGCTCATCCGCTTCTTCCGCATCCACCCGACCACGTTCCGGCGCGTCGAGGAGCTGCCGTGGCACCTCCAGCGCTGCTACGAGTGGGACGCGCTGCGCGCCGTGCTCGTCAACCTGCCCATGTTTGAGCTGCTCTACTCGGCCTCCTACAAGCGCGAGCTCTTCGGCTACTGGAAGAAGCTCTGCCAGGGCCCGCTGCTCAAGTACGACGCCGGCGCCGAGTCGCCGCTCGACCCGCCGGCGCTCGTCGCGCCCTTCGACATCGTCCGCGAGTACGGCAAGAGCCTCGATGAGTGGTACCGCAGCGCGCGGCCGCCCACCAAGACGTTCCTGCCCACGGTGCAGCTCGTCACGAGGTTCATGTACGACTTCTGCGTCTACTTCCAGGGATTCCTGCCCGCCTTCCAGCACGCGCCCTTTGACCTCAAACGGCTCTACCAGGACGGCTTCACCTTTGCCGAGGACCTCCCGCACGTGCAAATGCTCAGCGGCGCCAACGCGCTCGTCGCTGCCGCCGCCGCGGCCCCGTCACCACCGACACCGACCCAGGGCATGGCTCCGTCCATGTCGGCCGCGACGGCGCTAACCACCGCCCTCGACGCTTTCTCCATCTTGGGGCGGCATACAGCGACTTCAAGCGCCCCGGTCGCGTCCCTAAAGTCTGCAGCTACAACCTTGGCCGAGGCCACGTCGCTGGTGGCGCACAAGCCCATCGTGGCCAACCACTTCTTCTACTACCAGCGCTGGATCTGGATCCAGTTCCCGTGGCTGGCGCTCGCCAAGGAGATCGTCGTGCGCGAGCCCGTCGTGTCCAACCCCAAGGCCAGCAGCAGCAGCAGCAGCAGCAGCAGCAGCAGCAGCTCCAGCAGCGCCTTCGGCATGAGAAGTGGCGACGGCTGGGGCGCGGCTGCCGCATCGACAGGCAGTCTACAACCTTCAGCGGCCGATGCCGTGATGAGCACCCCGCGCGACTCGATCGACGCGGCCGTCGCCGGCAGCAGCGGAACCAACAGCAGCAGCAGCGACGACCGCAAGGCGCTCGAGGGTATCGTTGCCAGCGCGACAGCAGCGGCCGGCGGCGCAGGAGGGGCGGGGGCGCGCTCAGCGCTGTTCGACGCGCGCTTCTGGGACGTCAAGAAGACCATGTTCGACCCGAGCACTCAGCGGCTCAAGGGCGCCATGAGCGCCGCGCAGCTCGCCGCGGTCCAGCGCGCGAGCGTCAAGATGTCGCCGTCCCCGACGCCGACGACGCAGACGCTCGACATCATCTCGCCCGGGAACCTCTTCCAGAAGAAGGCCACCTACGCGGCGGTCAAGAGCGTGCTCGGCTCCTCCGCGCGCGCCTTGCCCTCCGCCATCCTGACCGTGTCGGCGTCGGCTCCGGCACTGCCTGCTCTGCGGTCATCGTCTCCTGGCAGCGCCGTCCACTCCCCCGTGGCGTTGAACCTGGCCTCCTCTCCTGGCGGCAAGACCTTCCTGACTGAGCCCAACGCGACGACGTCGCCGAGTCGCCAGGGCCGAGCGCGGTCGCCCTCTCGGAGTGACGCACAAGCTCCAGCGACGCTGACGCTCGGCGAGTCGCCCGGGAGCGGCACCACCAGCAAACACAGACACAGCAGCAGCAGCGCCAAGTCGCTGGGGCTCGCCACGGCCGCCAAGGACGCCGACGCCGGCATGTTCACCTCGGACGCGAGCGACAACGCGCCCAACACGTCGGCGGCGTTCGGGCTGCCGGCGCACTTCCAGGACTACCCGCAGTCCGAGTGGGACCTCAAAAAGTCGTACAACCACCGCGTGGCGCTCAAGCTGCAGAGGCTGCACGACAGCCTGCGCGCCGAGGCGCAGCGCAAGAAGGCGCACCTGGAGAGCGTGCGCGCCAAGATCAAGGACACGGGCCGGCGGTACGACGCGGCGATGCGCGACTGCGAGATGGCCAAGCAGGCGGCCGAGGAGATAGCGGCGCGCGCGCTCAAGCTTGAGCTCATGCTGCGCGGCATCGACCAGCAGGAGAAGACGCGGCGCAAACTCGCGCGCGGGTGCGAGCTCTTCCCCGCGTACGACCCGGCGCACTACGAGGGCTGCAAGAAGGAGCTGCGACTGCTGCAGCTCACGCTGCGGGACCTCGACGAGGAGAAGCGTGTGCTGCTCGCCAAGAAGACGCACCTGCTCCACGCGGAGCTGCCGGCCCTTCGCGCGGCCGTCGATCGCAACAAAGAGCTGCTGGGTGCCGTCGTGGACAAGCTCGAGCGCGCGAGGGACAAGGCCGCGCACGAGCAGGCGTCGGTGGACTCGCTCTTCCAGCGTCGCCTCGAGATGATCGAGAGCGTGCACTCGGAGGCCGCGGACGCTGGCGGCGAGGATGCGCCGCCGAGTTCCCAGAGCGAGGCCTCCGCTGTCGGGGAGGAGCTGTCGCGACGCGCCGGGTCGCCGCCGCGGACGAGCAGTCGCGGAGAGAGCGGTGCGGGAGGCAGCGCGACCGCTAGCGGCAGCGGCAGCGGCACGACGCGGTCGCTGGCGGTCAAGATCGCGCTGCAGCGGTGCGAGGCTATGTGCGACAAGGTGCAGAAGGCCACGGGCTTCTCGCGCATGGAGTCCGTGTACCACAAGTTCTCGCGGCGAGAGGAGCTGAACGCGAGCTTCGAGGAGCAGGCAAAGGTCAACGAGGCGCGGCTCAAGCAGATGCGCCTGACGCAGTCGGAGCTCGAGCAGCAGCTGCACTCGCTCGAGCTGTCGAACGCCGCGGCGTTCACGGAGGACCCACGATCGCTCGAGCAGAAGCTGCGCGACGCCGAGGTCGAGCTCGCGCGCACAGAGTACTCGCAGACGAGTCTGTTGACCACTTCCAAGGAGGTGATCGCGGGCGCCGCGCGCGTCGTCAAGCTGCTGGGCGTCACCTCGTGCTCCTCGCCGCTCAAGAACGCCATCCCTGCCGCCAAGCTGTGGCCGCCGCCCGGGGGCTACGACGGCGAGAGCCGCCTCACGTCCGACTTTGAGTCGCTCGGCACCGCCGCCATCGGCAGCCTGCTGCAGATCTGCCTCGACCGCGCGACGCTCATGATCGATACGGTGCGTCGCCTGTACTCTGGGGGTGACTGAGGGGGATTCTAGTTCATATCTGACAATGTCGCGGGTGGTGCCAGATTGAGGGAGGCCGAGGGGACCCGGACGCCATGTTCTCGGTGCGCTGGGCTTCTTGTCGTGATCGTCAATACGTCCGCATCAATGCATCCAAGCTAACCGCGTCCTGTGAGCTCTCTGTCCTGACCTAAAGCCGCAAGCTGTGGAATACGTGACCCGTGGGCGCCGACGATCGAGCAAGCCGGAGGACCGGCCGCTCATGGGCGGAGGGCGGCAGTACAAGGCGGGCCGCCGCGCGACCAAAGCCGTCGCGGCCGCCGCGCTGCTGGCCACCGCCGCTACTGGCGAGCGCAAGGACCGGGGCTTCGACCGCGGGGCCGTCCCGACGCTCGCTCTGCCCGTGTGCGCTCTTGGGGGCACAATGGTGACGACGAGCGGCCGCAACGCACCGACGCTCGCTTCGGCCAAGGACGCGCAGGCGCGGGTGTCAGCTCTCGCGCCACCCGAGACGCCCGAGGTGGACGCGGACGCGGACGACGATGCCGTGGCCGAGCTGCCTTCCCGCGAGAGCATCAAGGCGTCCAGCCGTAGCAAGCTGACGCAGCGCGCACGCCGCGACAAGAGCGAGCGCAAGCTCCACCACATCACGTTGGACGTGGAAGCGGACGCGTCCACCTTCCAAAGTGATACGGCGTTCATGAGATTAAAGTGACGCACTTACATTTCGACACATCAACCCTTCTGATGTAGCGCTTCTCTTGCGCTTGGTGCTTTCGCTCCGGCGCGAGCTTCTTCTCGAGTCGCGCTTAGAGCCGAGCAACTGTATCTTGAGGCGGGCGTTCTCACACGAGCTCGGCCATTCGATCCGTCCAAGATCCTTGGACGCTGAAGCGGCCGCGTCCGCTTCAACGTCAATGGTGTGGTGCACTCTTTTTCACGAGACGTTTAGGTTGTCCACATTACTTTTAGACGAGTTCACAAGTAGCTGTGCGTTACCATGTGGACCACATGATGTTTCCTTGGCGTTACTTTACAACGTTACTTGGCGGATTCCCCCCTTGGAAAGAGAGCCCCAATCGAGAAAAGATCTGCCCACTCGACTGACTGAGCGCGGTTCAGACGCTGCCGCTACTACTGCTACTGCTGCTCTCCCTGCCTCCCTACCCGCCCGACCCCCCGCCGCGCACCCGGACAGTATGGCGAGTCTGCCGGAGGAGGTGGTGACGCACCCGCTGGTGCTGCTGAGCATCGTGGACCACTACAACCGCGTGGCCAAGGACACGAGCAAGCGCGTGGTGGGCGTGCTGCTCGGGTCGACGTTCCACGGCAAGTGCGACATCACCAACTCGTTCGCCGTGCCGTTCGACGAGGACCTGCGCAACCCGGGCATCTGGTACCTGGACCACGACTTCCTCGAGAGCATGTACGCCATGTTCAAGAAGATCAACGCCAAGGAGCGCATCGTGGGCTTCTACAGCACGGGCCCCAAGATCCGCAAGGCGGACCTGGACGTGGACGCGCTCTTCCGCCGCTACTGCGCCCACCCGGTGCTGGTCATCTGCGACGTGCGCCCGAACGTCGAGGGGCTGCCCACGACGGCCTACGGATCGATCGAGGAGGTCGAGGAGGACGGCAAGGCCATCAAGCGCACCTTCAAGCACATCAAGTCGACCGTCGGCGCGTACGAGGCCGAGGAGGTGGGCGTCGAGCACCTGCTGCGCGACATCAACGACCCGTCCGTGAGCTCGCTGGCCGGACAGGTGCAGCACAAGATGACGGCGCTGCGCGGGCTGCGCGAGCGCCTCGAGGAGATGAAGGCGTACCTCGAGAACGTGGTCGCGGGCCGCCTGCCGCCCAACCACCAGATCGTCTACAACATGCAGACCATCTTCAACCTGCTGCCCAACCTCAACGTCGACGCGCTCGTGCGCTCCATGTTTGTGAAGACGAACGACATGCACTTTGTGAGTTACGCATGGGGTGGAGCCATGCGTCTCCTTTCTTTCCTCCTGGAGTGCGTGGGAAATCAAGGGACCGAGAGACTGACGGACAGGCGTGTACTGTGTGAATGTGCCATGGACATGTAGGTCATCTATTTATCTTCGCTGATCCGGTGCACGATCGCGCTGCACAACCTCGTGAACAACAAGATCAAGTACCGCGAGCTGGAGGAGCTCGGGTTCGCCGACAAGAAGGACGACAAGAAGGAGGCCGACAAGGCCAAGGACGCCGCCGCCGCCGACAAGAAGGACGCGGACTCGACCAAGGACGCCAAGAAGAAGCCGTCGCCCTAGGCTTGGTAGCAGTTCGACTCTTTTCTCCGCCTGAGTCGTCCGCGCCTCGTCAGTAGAAGGAAGGAAGGGACCGGCCGGCATGCCTACCTGCCCGCCCGCGAGCGCCGCACGGTAACTGGCGATACGAAATGGACTCATTGACGGTGGTGAGCGTACGCACGCACGCACACACGCGCACTTGCGTCAAGGTTCCATCCAGGCTTACAGACAGGCGAGCAGGCAGGCTCGTTGGACCCGAGTCGACTAGACGCGCCGCTTGCGGATGCGCAGTGGGTGCGCCTCGGTGTTGAAGACGAACTCGTCGAGCGGCAGCAGGTCGGTCGGCGCCTGCAGCAGGTAGTGGTACTTGAGCGTCTCGGCCAGGAAAAAGCTCTCCATCTTGTCCTCCGTCTCTGCGGGCAGCTGCGTCACGTCGAGCACGGCGCCGTACCCGTGCTCGGTCCGCGCGTGTGTCTCGATGGCCTGGAAGATCTCCCAGCCGTACTCGCGGTACTTTTGCTCGCCCGTCGCGCGGAACAGGTAGAAGAGGCTCTCGACCGTCTCGGGGCGCAGGCGGTACTTGCCGTCGTACACGTTCATGCCCGGGAAGCTCACGATGTCGGGCGACAGCCCCGTCGGCTGCCGGTGATACATCTGGTAGCACGTCTCCATGAGCCGCTTGGCGATGCCCAGGTGCCGCGCGTTCTTGGCCGCGTCGCGCGTCTCGGCCATCGTCCCGAGCGCCAGCAGGCCCGGCACGAAGCACAACAGGTGGTCCATTCGGTTGAGCGCCGACATGGACGGCACCTTGAGCTCCTGCAGGTAGTAGAGCTGGTCGCGCTCCGAGTAGACGAGCAGGTGCTCCTCGATGCCGCGCACCGCGTCGTCGTACAGCTCGCGCAAGAAGGCGTCCTCCGCGCGCGCGCCGCTGTAGATGAACACTTTGAGCAGGTACTCGTAGAACGAGTCGCCCAGCGCGCCCAGCGTGATGGTGCTCGAGCGCGTGTTGAACTTGCCGCGCGTCGCGTCAAAGTGCACGGGGAAGAGCCCCGTCTTCTTGAACGAGCCCTCGCGCCGCAGGATCTCGTAGAACGCGTCGCCCTGTGGTCGCAACGGCGGCGTTAGTGTGGTAGAGAGACTGGGCCACGAGGGGCGGGCGCAAGGAGAAGGGGGGACGCAGGACGCAAGGCGGCAGACGCACCATCTCGGCGTACTTGGGGTCGCCAGTGATGTCCGACAGGTAGCGCATCTCGAGCTGGAGCGTGCCCACGTCCGCAATGTGCGCCCTATTCAAGCACAAGACAGCCACCCACCCCACGTTAGCATGCCCATCCATCTCTGTGGTAGCCATCCATCCGCCTGGCATCGCAGGAAGACAGACGTACTGGAAGCCCGCCCAGGAGGCAAACTTCTTGGTCTTGGTGTGCGGGTTCAAGAGCGTGTAGAAGACGCCCTCGTTGGCGTCAAAGGCCGGCGAGAGCAGGTCCGCGAGCTCCGTGGCCTTTTGCTTGAATACGTCGTCGCCCGACAGCTCGTAGGCCGAGAGCAGCCCGCCGACCTCGCGGATGACGGTCTCGAACACGGACAGCGAGCTGCCGTCCACGCCCAGGTGGTCGAAGCGCAGCTTGTGCGCCACGTAGTCCCTCGCGCGCGCGAACTCGTCGCGCATCCCCATGACCCAGAGCGTGTCCATGCCGTCGACGAGCGAGCACGCAATGTCGCCCCACACGTTGGCGCGCTTGCTGCCGCGCTTGGGGCCCACCTCGTCCCCGCCAAACGCGTGCTCCTCGTAGTTCTCCCACGCGAACTGCATGGCCGCGCGCACCGCCAGCCGCCGCGCGTCCTGCTCGGTGGCCGACAGCGCCGGGAAGCGCTCGTCCCGCGGGCCCGTCGGCGCGTCCGTCGCGGACGGAGGCAGCAGCATGACGTGCGCCACGGCGTCGCCACGGCCCAGCACGGCGTCCGTTACGCGAGGTGCGCCGTCGCCGCGCAGATGCACGGGCTTGGGCTCGGCGCCGCCCTTACCGACCAGGTCGTCGTCCGGGAAGCCGTCCCGGTCCCCGGCGGGCCCGGCGTGCAGCTGCGCCTCGAGGTGGGACGCCGGCGCGCTCGCGTCTCCCGCGCCGATCGTCGTCGTCAGGATGCGGTACTGCGCGAACAGGGAGAGCACGAGCAGCAGCGCGCCCGCGAACAGAGCCAGGCGCCACCGCCGCCGCGCGCGCTGCTGCTGCTGCTGCGCCAGCCCGCGCATCGGCCGCCGCGTCGTCGGCAGCATGGCGGCTTCCCGGCGGCTGTGTGTAGCTAGTTGGTGGGATGCGATATGGGGAGCACTCCTGCTGACGCAGAGGACTATATTGGATCCAGCTCAAAGTCACATATATATTTTGGTTGAAAACGCACAGATTTTTGCGAGTGAGGACCAGATTTGGTCATCTGGAGCGAGCGAATTGTATTGCGTCCCACGGTACCAGACCCAGAATATAGTCTTATTTTCGCATTTTGCCAACATTAATCATTTTTGCGACTCTTTGCAGGGAACGAAGGGAACATTGGCACGCCAGGTTAGGTGCTAGTAGCGTGGCATTTGCTGCGTAGAGTAGCGTACAGATAAACATGTGATAGGGCTACTTGAACATATGAGAGTACGCTTGCACTTGGCGTTGAAGTTGTTGACGATGACACGGTTCTTGGTGTCGCTGTTAGTGGTGCTGGTGCTGCTGTAGGCGATTGATGTGACGGAGCACACAGCACTTCACGCGAGGAAGCGTGTACACCGTTCGCGGTGTATTTAGGACAATAACTGATAAATACACTTTGCCTCACTATAGGCCCAAATGTACTATAACACGTGTGTATTTCCTAGCAAAAGAGAGACTGTTTTATTACGGAATGTTAATCATGAAGGAGCCCAAAATGGGTGGCTCCTGGACACGGTCCATGGCTAACCATACAAACTCCAAGTGTAAAGACTGGCAGTACCTCACGGTACTTGCCACGGCTCGTGTGAGCCACTCAACCTCACAGCGTACCTAGCTGGAGGGCGGCTGCCCTTAAGTCCGCACAAGACTAA
>JAADXZ010000747.1:0-14355 GCA_023338055.1 Phytopythium mirpurense
CGCGGGCGCTTCGCTCGCGTTGACGACGCTGACGACCATTCGAGACGTGACTCCGGAGGCTCAGCCGCTGGCCGGCGTCCTCCTCTGTCCGTTCATCGACTTGGACCCTGCCAACGTGCCAGAGAACCACGAGGCGCCGCACTGCATACTCGCGAGAGAGGAAGTTCTCGGCAGTTTGGCCGCGTACGCGGGCGGCGATGCTATTCACTCGGGTCTCGACGACGGAGCCGACCTGCGCGGACTGCCACCGATGCTCGTGCTGACGGGGACGCTCGATCTCCTCCGCGAGCACGCGCTCCAGCTCGTGAGTCGCGCGCGCCAGCAAAGCCTGGAGGAGCATCAATGGGAGCTGGACTGCCACATGAACATGCCGCACGACTTCTTGCTCTTCCCGGCGTGGGTGCTCCCTCATTCGACCGTTGGCATCACGCACGCGGCTGCGTTCATCGCTCGCCACGTCGCCTCGCAAGGAACAAGACGCGGATAAGACGGCTCCGAGCAGCTACAGACAGGCCGGAGGGGTTGGTTACGTGACTACGTACGACGGATGCATGGCTGCCGAAGGAAGCGGCCAGCTACGTACACCCTCTCCTTCAATCAACGAACAGTCGAGCTCTCGATCCCTGTTGCCTTCCCTGCAGCTATCACACTTGAATGACTCAGCGCTCGCGTTGCCGTCTCCACACGCACCTACTTGTGGAGCCGGCGCTGCTCCGCGCGAGCCACCGCGGCGGGCAGGCTCTGCTCGAACGGCGGGTAGCACACGCCCTCCTCCGTGATGATGCCCGTCAGGTACCGGAAGGGCGTCACGTCGAACGCCGGGTTGAACACGGGGCAGTCGACGGGCGCGACGCGCACGCCGCCGACGGTCGTCACCTCGTCGGCGCTGCGCTCCTCGATGGGGATGCCGCTGCCGTCCAGGAAGTCCAAGTCGACCGTGGTCGTGGGCACGCACGCAAACACGGGCACCTTGTTCTCCTTGGCCACGACCGCGAGCTTGTACGTGCCAATCTTGTTGACCACGTCACCGTTGCGCGCCACGCGGTCCGCGCCAAAGAGCACCACGTCTACCTTGCCCGCCAGCATGAGGTAGCCGGCGGCGTTGTCGGCGATCAGGTGCATGGGCACGCCCTCGCGCATGAGCTCCCAGGCCGACAGACGCGCGCCCTGGAGACGCGGGCGCGTCTCGTCCACCCACACGTGGATGCCTTTGCCCTGGCGGTGGCACTCGTAGATGACGCCGATGGCCGTGCCGATGTCGACCGTCGCCAGCGCGCCCGTGTTGCAGTGGTGCAGCACGTTGGCGCCCGCGGGCACCACCTCGGCGCCGAACTCGCTCAGCCGCTTGTTGATGGCCACGTCCTCCTCCGCGAGCGCTCGCGCCGCCTCGAGCGTGCGCGCCACCAGCGCCGGCACCGCCAGCCTGCCATCAGAGTTGGGTGTGATGAGTCGTGAGTCGCAAGCCATTGGTCGTGAGTCTCGAGTTGGCGCCGCATACCCCTGCTCGACCGCCTTGGCCACGTCCTGTACGATCTGCGCCGTCGCTGTGTGGGTCCAAACACCGTCCACAGCCCGTCAGTTCGTATCGACCACGTGTCATGCGGGTTGAAACGTACCCCAGGTCAGGTTGACGGCCGTCGGACGCGCGGCGTCGATCGTCTGCTTGGCCGCCTGCACCGCCTTGAAGAGCTCCGCGGCGCTTTCGCCACCGCCAGACGCCTCGAAGGTCTGCGCGGCGATCGCGAGGCCGAAGGCGCCGGCCGCGCCGATCGCCGGCGCGCCGCGCACCGCCATGTCGGCGATAGCGCGCGTGACGGCGTCTACCGACTCGCAGCGCATGACCACGAGCTGCGCGGGAAGCTGGCGCTGGTCGATCAGCTGCAGCGCGCCGCCCTCCCACTGCACGGAGCGCATGCGCGGCGCGTGGGCAGCGCTGGGAGCGCTGGAAGTCGCAGGCGAAGCCATTGGAGATCGGTCGGTCGGTCGGTCGGTCGGTCGATTGGCGATTTGTGGTGGTTGATGCTTTGACAAGTGAATCAGATATGATTATTTGTGGATATGGCAAGATGATTGGCTGAATGATGTGTAACCTGACTCTAGTATCAGATATCACGAAGAGACGCGGAGCTCCTGGAGTGGAGCGAGTGAGTCTCCCATTCGGCGTCCAGGAGCGGCAATGCAGTGGACACCGGAGCTCGACGCGCTGCTGAACCAGTGCGCCTTCTCCTCCGGATACGACTTCGCAGGGACGTGCGCGGCGCTCAAGCCGCGAGCGGCACGCCTGCGACTCGACAGGTCCGTTCTGTTGGCGTCGGGAGTGCCTTCGCGTCGTCGCTGTGCTCCAATTGCTGACGGGTTTGTGCCGTGATCTTTGTATTCATTGTAGCGATGCGCTAACGCCGGCGGCCTGTGAGGCTCAGTGGATGCTGCTGAACCCGGTCGTGGAGGAGGACGGGCTCGACGGACTGGAGCTTGACCCGGCGGAAGACGCGGACCCATGCGACTGGATGCTTGAGGGCCTTGCAGGCGATACGACGCCCAGCAAACTCGGCAGCACTGACAGACTGCGGTCGTTCAGCTGCTGCCACGAAGGAATGGACGACGGTACGACGCAGGAGCAGCAGAGCGCAGGGATCTGCTCAGTGTGCTCGCCATGCGACGACACGCCTGCGTCGACACGACTGGACGACGAGGGCGGCGTTGGCGCCGAGGGAGCTCCACGACTGGAGCTGTCCATCTCGGAAGCAGAACTGGACGAGCTCTTGCGCGATCTGCCTGCACGAAGCGATCAAATGGGTGCGGATGGGAAGGACGCCAAGAGCGAGATGCAGTGGGTGCTCGCGTTCCTCACGGACCCAGAGGCAACAGCACGCACCGACGCGGAAGCCAAACAGTTCGCGGTGAGCGCGAGCGCCGGCGACATCCGCGACGACGACAACTACAAGGGCTTCTTGAAGGAACTGGGCGACGCCAACCTGCTCGTGTCGTCCCCGAAGAAGATCCAGCCTGTCGCTGCTGCTAGGAATGCGTCACAATGGACGAGCGAGGACGCCGCGAGGCACGACGGAAGCAACGATCAGCCGCACTCGGATGCGGACGGAGACAGTGACAGCGATAGCGACACGGAAGAGTGGATCTCGACACGTCGCCTGATTAAACAGCGGAGCGGGTGTGACAGTTGATGCTTCGATGCCTGTGGATGACGCAGAGAGTGCTCTTGCCAAGCTCTGCTAGCGTGAAAGGAATGTCTTTTGGCACTTGGTTTATCGTAAATGGAGAAAGATTGCGGTGATCGATTTATCTTGCTGCGAGCGCTCGATCGCCGATCTAGATAGTGTCCGTCAGGGGCGAGTGCGGGTCGTACATGCCCAGCTTCTCCGCTAGCACAAGCTTCTTTAGCGGAGACAGACCGCTTTTCGAAGCCATCGCAGGCTCGTGGGTCGTCTTTGAGACGGGCACCTTCGTGCTCTTTGACACCAACTCGTGCGGGTTCCGCGCCGGATACGGAGCTTGCTGCTTGGGATCGCCAAACACAAACAGCGACGTGGCTTTTTTTTTTCAACTCTGACGTCGCCACGGCTCAGGTTTGCATCCGATTTGGTCGGCGACATCTTCTCCTTCGGGTTGAAGGAGGAACTCGAGTTGACCGGAGTTGTGCCACCCATGAGCACGCTCGGAGCCTCTGACACGAGCGACGCCGACACTTTCAGAGCTTCGGCATGGCTTCTCGGGATCGGATGAATCGGCGAAGGCTCCGGTCCGATCGACATCTTGGCAAAGCTCCGGCGTGTGTGAAGGATTCGTCGGTTTGGACGGACCGTCAGCGCTGACAAGGGGGACTGCTTGGGCAACCGAGCGAACGCCACGTGACGAGAGGCTCGCCGAATGTTGACGGTCAGGTTGAAGCCGCTTGCCGACAGCTTCTTCTTTAGAATTGGCCTCGGTCCTAGCGTGGAGGACGCTGCGTCTTTCGTCGCCGGTTGCTCCGCCGCTGGTTCCTTCGCTGCCGACTCCGTCGACTGATGAGCCAACGAACTCGTACGCGCCCCGCGCGTGCTATCCCTCTGCCTCTTGACGTCCATGTTGGTCCACTGACCCATGTAGCGCTGGAGCTTGGTGCCAAAGTCGCAGCTGAGCTTCTTCAGGTGCCAGCGGTGCCGCGCAAAAAGCTGCAGATGAGCTGGACCACGCTTCGACGAGGGCAACAACAGGCTCAGCATGTAGGTGACAGGTCATCCTTGATCAGGAACGGGTGGACACCTTGTGACGCCGCGTTCGCGTCATTGTCATCATTGTCGGCATCCAGCAAGGCATCTTCCACTTCCAGCTTCGCTCTGGCTTCAACAGTACCAATGGCGAGCACCTGGTCGAGCTTCAAGAGGTCAATGGGCGACTCCGAGTCTCCATCGCCGTCGTGCTCGATTGCCATCCTGCGCGGGCCACGACCGCAAAGAAGTACTCGGCCGTCCACCCGTTGGAGCGCATCAGAGCGAGCATCTCGGCCTCGGCTCGGGTTGCGAACACCCGCCCCGCACTCCCACCCTCCGGTCTCCCCTGTCGATGCTGCATGCAGAGGACGGGCTGAATCCCCCGGCGAGCCGCTTACTGCAGCGCGTTTCAGCCCACTGTCCTCGTCGATGTCAGCGCCTTGACAGCGCTTGACGGGCATAGCGCGGCGGCTGAAATACATGGTCACTGGTCGGTGTTTGATGTCGTATACCATCACGCCGTTCCGTATCGTTGGCGCCGTCGACTCCACGCTGGACTCTGGAGGCAGCATAAAGTGCCGGTGCACGTCACCAAGCGGCTCGCCTGACTGTCCCTCATGCACGCGCGTGTCCATCGGTGCTTGAGCTGGGGCCGAATGAGTTGTGAGGCTCAAGCGGCAGCGGTAAAGCCTCAACAATGGGAGACAAGGCCGAAATTGGCCGGCTCGTTGGCTCGCAATCCATCTTGTCAACGGAGAGTGCCTATCAATAGGCGTCAGACAGACCGCAGTCAAGCATCAGTGGAAAACGCTCAACGGTGAGCTGAAGATGACTGGTTGCTGGGATGTTGGGCCTGGTGGTGGCTGACACCGCCATCCAACACGTTCGCAAACGAATGCCTTCCGATACAGATAGGTACTCGCCGAACGAGACATTGTGCGAGTTTGTTGAATGACGACGAGCGCAGACGCGTGCCACCTTAGCGTCGTTTGTTGACAGACGAGTGTTTCGTTTCGATCGACACCACGCTGTCGTTACTCGATCGAAGAACAACATGACTGGTCTTCCACTGCTTTCCTTTCTCCACTTGACTTGTGTCGACCAGCCTCTCGC
Organism: Phytopythium mirpurense; assembly: GCA_023338055.1. NCBI lineage: Eukaryota > Oomycota > Peronosporomycetes > Pythiales > Pythiaceae > Phytopythium > Phytopythium mirpurense. The sequence goes on from JAADXZ010000747.1 coordinate 5,322, forward strand.
CTCAAGCATACAGATACTTGCATGTCTCCACTCTCGCCTAGCGTCACGCGGAAACCAACACTTGGTACTTGTCAAAGCGCATTGGCGCGCTGGTGCCGCTTCTCGCACTGATTCCACGTCGCTGGGCAGCTTTCCCGTCAGTCCGTGGCAACGCAGCGACGGCCTGACGGTCGTGCTCACTGTGTCGAAGGGATGCCACCAGCAGCTGCGATCACCGCCTTGCTGGTCGCATTGCCAGACAATTCCTTTAGCACACCAACGGCCTTGGCCTTCTGCCCGTCGTTCCCAAGGCGAGCCAGCGCCATCAGCGGAGGAATGGCGTCTGCATCCGTGATCAACACCTTGTTGTTTTTATTCGTCGAAAGCGCCCAGAGTGCGGCCGCCGCATTCTCCTTCAGTCTGTCGTTGCCGTCGCGAACCAAAGCAACCAGCGGAGGGACGGCGCCGCTTGAAGCGATCTTGTCTTGGTTTCCAGCGTCGACAGACATGTTGGCGAGAATTCCTAGAGCATTCTCCTTCTGGATGTCGTTCCCGTCGCGAATCAAAGCAATCAGCAGTGGAATCCCGCCAGCCGAAGCGATCAGATCTCTGTTGGCGGCGTTCACTGAGACCCACCACAGCGCTCCGGTGGCCTTCTCCTTGAGCACGTCGGTGCTGTTGTCGAGCGAGGCTACAAGCGGAGGGATACCGCCCGCAGAGGCGACCAGCGCTTGGTTGTCAGGATTCTGCGCCAGATTCCACAGCGCCGACGCAGCCAACTCCCTTTGGGATTCGTTGCCGTTGCAGAGAAGCGCTACCATCGGAGGAATGCCACCAGCCGACGCGATCAGGGCCTTGTTGTCATCATTCTCCGCCAAGTTGCGCAGCGCCTCCGTCGCTTTCTCCTTGCTCTCGTCGCTGCCGTGGCTGAGCAGTTGCACCAGTGCCGGAATACCACCCGCCGACGCGATCAGAGCCTTGTTGCCTGCGTCGGTCGACATATTCCCCAGCGCCCCCGCAGCGTTCTCCTCCAGCTCTTCGTTGCCGTTGCTGAGCAATGCTATCAGTGGAGGGATGGCCCCGGCTGACGCAATAGACGCCTTATTGTCCGCGTCCACCGCCAGCTCCCACAGCAATCTCGCGGCTTCCAGCTTGTCGTCGTCGTTGCCACTGTCGAGCAGGACCACTAGCAGTGGAATGGCACCCGCGGATGCGATCGAAGTCTTGTTGGCATCGTCTTGCGCTAGGCTCCAGAGCGCGCGCGCTGCGTTCTCCTTCTGCTCGCCGATGCCGTCTCGAAGTAGCGGTATCAGGAGGGGAATCGCGCCAGCCGCCGTGACCTCCGGTATGTTCCGTTTACTTCGCGACAGCTCCTCCAACACGCCAGCGGCGTTTGCCTTCTGCCCGTCATTCCCGTCGCGGAGTAGCGCTATCACCAACGGAATCGCCCCCGCGGCCACGATTGCATCGGCGTTGTCGTAGTTGCCAGCAATATTCCACAGCGTGCCAGTAGCCTCCTCCTTCTGCTCATCATTGCCGTCGCGGACAAGCTCCACCAATGGATCGATGCCGCCACTCGCCGCAATGAGCTCCTTGATATCGTCCGAGTCCGCCAAGTCCGCCAAGGCGCAGGCTGCCGACATCTTCTGGTCATCGTTCCCGTCGCAAAGAAGAGCTACCAACAGCGGAATGGCTCCAGCTGATGCGATCAGCTCCGCGTTATCGTCGTAGGAGGCCAGATTCATCAGAGTCGTCGCCGCATTATCCTTCTGCTTGCTGTTTCCGTCGCGAAGCAACGCCACCAAGAGCGGGATAGCGCCCGCGTCTGCAATCAGCTCCGAGTTGTCGACGCTGTTCCATGACAGGTCCATGATCGCTTCCACGACCCACGACTTTTGCGTCTCGGTGCCGCGTTCCAGCACTTGAACGAGGATGTCAATCTCTCGCTTCTCAGTCCGCATGCCGCGATTCACGTGAACCGCCAGGAGATGGTCGGACGCGTGCGACGCCAAGGCTGCGTTGGAGCTCTTGACCAGCTCGAGCAAGCTCAACAGAGCGTCTCTGCGCGACGCGACTCGGTTCTTGAGCATGTTGGTCGCCACGATGGCGTTCGCTTTGTCACTTTCGGCGATCTCATCTACAACCTTCCACACTCGAGCCAGGTCCAAGTGCTCCAGCAACGACGACAAGTGTACGACCACGGCATCGACCGTCAATCGCTCCGCTGGGTCCAGACGGCACATTCGCTCGATCAGCTGCCACTCTGCGTCGGCCATGGCACTTGGCCGAGGTGGCAGGCGCCCCTTCTTCACGTGAAAGCTCACTGCTGCGTCTGGCATGCTGTTACCCCACGGGAACGACCCGCTCACGACCTCGATCATCACCATCGCGAACGAGTACACGTCCGAGGCGAACGTCGCGCACTGGCCAGGCGAGCCACGCGACGGCAGACACTCGGGAGCCTTCCAACGGTACGCGCCGAGCGCTCCGCCGTCTCCGTCCGCATCGCTGCGTTGTGTCGACACGCTCAGGCCAAAGTCCGTCAGCTTGGCCACGTCGTCGGCCCCGATCAGAACATTATCAGCCTTCAAGTCTGCATGTACGATCCCCTTGTCGTGCAAGTACTGCAGTCCCAGCGCCGCGTTCAGCAGCGTGTACCAGATCAGGTACGGTTCGCGGCCCTTCTTCTCCAGGTACGCACTCAGATCGCCGCCGCTCGCGTACTCGCACACGAAGAACGGGTGGTTGACGTGACACGCGCCGTACATCTTGACGACGTTGATGTGGTTGAGCTGGAACCAAATGTCGGCTTCCTTGACGAACTGCGCCTGCGTTTTCTCTCGGGTGCTGTCATCGACAAAGACGCTCTTTACGACCACCGGCGTGTCAAACCAGCGTCCATGGTGGACCGAGCCGAACGCGCCGCGACTGAACTCGGCGAAAGACTTGAACTCGACCTCATGCGAGGGCACGAACCATCGCTCCAGTGCTGGTTGTTGCGAGCTTCCAAAGCCCAAAGCGTCTCTCTCGCTGTAGTTATGAAGCCCATGAGTTGACGGTTGGGTCTCTTGCATTCCTTGGGACGCCAAGACCGCGTCAAGTGTCCACGAATGAACGGCAGCTGAGCTCGACAGGTTGTGCGTCGCCAGCAAACGATCAATGTCCGAGTGGAAGGAGTACAGACTCGTCGGCTCTCTCTGGCTGAGGCCGAGCACACTCGTTGCCTTGCTGCAGCTCTTCTGCTCCACGAAGCGATACAGCCGAGCGACCAGGTTGCAAAACTGCGCCACCAACTTGTTGGCTGAGGCGTCGGTGGCTTGTAGCTCCATCACACCGAGCTGGGCGTACACATCCATGAGGCGGGTCGCGATATGGCCGCAAGGGTGACCCGCATCAATCATGTCAGAACAATCTGCGAGCGCGTCAGCGATCACGCGTCCTTTGATCCCCGGCAGTTCAACCGACTCGATCTTGATGAGCCCGTCAGTCTGCTCTCGCTCGCTCGCCAGTGCTTCCATGATGTCATCGAACCCGTCCCCACCTTGCTCGACACCGGCCAGCTCTTTGAAGCGCTCGATCGCACGAAGCATGGCGGCGCTCGAGGCCGCGGCGTCGGCTTGTCGAATGTCCATCAGAGCAGACCACTCCTCGTCGTCCACGTATTCTGGTCGCGTTGCTGGTACCGAACGCACAGTGTCGTGTGAAGCATCGCGGCGCTGTCTCTTGGACTGATTCTCGTCCGAAGAATCTAATTGGCTGAAGCAGTCCAAGGCGGTGATTACCAGATCCTCCAGACCCGTACCGGTAGTCGTGTCATCAGCACAGGTGTCGTTCGAGTGCGTCTTTCGGACACCATCGAGCCCAATCCCGAGCAGCATCGCCTTGTCACTGAGCTCAGCGCAGTACACAGCGTCCAGCTCGAGTGTGCCGCAGCCGAGGCCGCGCGCGTCAAGGTACTGCATCGCGAGCGCCACTTCGTAGAGGCGGCGCCACACTTGCTGCCGGTCTTGCTTGCCGCCCACGTACTCTCTCAGCAATCGCACTCGCTCGTGAACGATGAATGGCCGACTGCCCACGTGACACGCGCCGAGGAACTTGACCACGTGCGGGTGGTTCAGAGTCGACCAGACGTTGGCTTCTTGAATGAACCGGCTCTTGTCCGAGTGCTCTGGCGCGAGCACGTCGTTCCCCCACCGCGAGAGGCCGAACGTGCTGCTGAACTCGAACGGCATGACCAGCCACGGCGGAAGCGTCAACAGGACCAGGCTCGAGTACCGAGACACGACTTGGTAGGCCGTCGTGGTGACCGCAACCTCCTCCGGCGTGAGCACATCGCCGCCGTACTTGTCGACCGCCGCCACCAGCAGCGTCAGCACCTCCTCCTGCTGCTCCTCCGTCTCGATGTCGGCCAACAGCAACTCGACCGCCTCCTCGCCTCTTCCGCTGTCGCCAGCATCCTTGGCATTAAACGAGGCCAATAGGGCGTTGTAGCGCTGCACGTGGGCGCTCCTCTCGTGCTTGAGCGCCGCCTCCCACTCCTTCATCTCCGCCGGCTCGTCCGCCCCGCACTGCGCGCCCACCGCGTCCAACACGCCATGGAGCCGCCGCAGCTGGCGCACAAAGTGGCCGGTCTGCGCCAGTCGCAGCAGCGCGGACGGCTGCTCCTCGAACGCGCGCATCTCGTCCCGCATGCCTTCGGCGCTCAGCAATAGCCCGAACAGCACGTCATCAACGCGCGCCTCGTCCAGCGCCTCGATGACGCGCCGCAGGTGGCGGAAGCGAGCCGCCGAGTGGTCGCCCAGAGCGTCCGGACCCGCGGGCGCGTCCTCCGCCCAGTCCGTCGCCCAGCGACTGCCCGTCATCGCCGCGCTTTGCCCGTTCAGTTCGTGGGTCGCTGTCTCTCTTACCTTGAGGGAGCATTGCGTGTCTGCTTCCGGACTTGAAGCCAATTGCACGCCACAAATACTAAAACCAAGTGAAAAGTCCTGATTTGTGATTTGTATACTTCAATGTGCCTACATATGTAAATTCGTCATATATTCGGATGCTTGTCATACGAATAGCAAGCATTTTTCAAGAGAACCGCCTAGGCAACATGAGCCGCCCGTGGTTCCTCTTGTCGACGGCGGCCGCCGCTGGCGCCCAGGACGAGACCGCCGAGATGCTCGAGGCCTGCGCGAGAGGGGACGTGGCGCGCGTGCAGCGGCTGCTGGAGGCCGGCCACGCGGTCGTGTACCACGGGCAGTTCTTCGGCGAGACGCCGTGCGAGCAGGCGCTTGAGCACGCGCAGCTGGACGTCGCGTCGCTGCTCCTGGCGACGCTCGAGGGCGCGGGCGCGCGCGAGGACGTCTCGGAGCTCTTCTGGCGACACCTGATGCTCGCGGCCATGAAGAGCGGCCGGCCCGAGGCGCTCGCGTTCGTGCTCGACTTCGACCCGGACCTGAACGGCGCCGTGCACCACGCCGAGCTGCCGCTCTTCGACGCCACACGATGCGACAGCGCGCCCATGGTCAAGCTGCTGCTGGCGAGTGGCGCCGACCCGCAGGCGAGGGACCTGACGGGCAACTCGCTGCTGCACATCGCGGCCAAGTACAAGGCGCTGGCGCTGCTGCCCGTGCTGCACGCGAGCCCCGTGCGGGAGCTCGTGAACGCCGTCGACCAGCAGGGCAACACGGCGCTGCATTACGCCGCCGAGAGCGCCAACTACGACGTCTGTCGGGCGCTGCTGGAGGACTTCAAGGCGGACGCCAACATCCCGAACCGCCGCCGGATGAGCGCGCTGCACTTTGCCGTCACCAAGAGCCGCCCGAGGCTGGTGCGGCTGCTGCTGGACGTCGGCCACGCCGACGTGAACGCGCGCGACTTGCAGGGCAACTCGCCGCTGATCCTGCTGACCGAGCTGAGCGCGTCCGACCTGGACGAGCACACGGACAGCGAGGAAGAAGACGCGGAGAGCGACGCAGAGGACGAAGAAGGCGCGTCGAAGCGGACTGGCGACGACGAGGACGAGGACGAGGACACCGTGTCGATGCGCGTCGCGCGGCTGCTGATCGCGCGCGGCGCCAACGTGAACGCGGCCAACACGGCGGGCATGGCGCCGCTGCATCAGGCCATGCGGCGGTTCGACACGGACATGATGGAGCTGCTGATCGCGCACGGCGCCGACGTGAACCGCGTCAGCGCGTTCGGCGACACGCCGCTGCACCACGCGGCGCGGCTCGCCATGTACCCCGCCATCTGGCAGCTGCTGCTGCGCCACGGCGCGAGCCTGGACGCGCTTGACCGCGCCGGGAAGACGCCGCTCGAGCTCGTGCCGAACGACCGGCTGCGCGTCGCCGTCGCGGAGGCCATCGCCGCCTTTGCGCGCAAGCCGCAGCCGTGATCGTCATATGTGCTCAGTCGGTTGGTAAAGACAGAGTGCATAGTAGAACGTTTTGGGATACAGTATGCTGCCTGTTGACCGGCGTTACGTTCTAAGAAAGAGGCTATAATACAACTAAACCGCCGGAGACCATCGCCGGCCTCCATCATCTCCATCTCCTCGCGCGTCTGTCTGTAGCGCTCGTGGTGCATGCGACCGGTCGCGTCGCTTCACTCGCCGCGCGCTTGTCGCTGGGCCGCCAGCAGCGCCACCAGCCCGTGCAGTTGCTTGATGGCGAGCGCCGCGACCTGCACCTGCTGCTGCATCTCGTCCACGGAAGCCTGCAGCTTGAGCACTTCTTCGCGCAGCTCGTGGCCCTCTTCTTGTTCGTGCTGGCCGTGGCTCGAGCGCTTCCGCCCCACGGACGCGAGGAGCACGCCACAGAACGCTTGCGGCTTGCGCTGCTGTCTCCGCCGTCGAGGGGCGGGCGCGGACGCCTTGCGCGTGGAGCTAGTCTTCGCTGTCATCTTGGAATTTGTATGTTGGGAGGTCGAGCGTGCTCGCTGGCCGACAAATGGAGAATGCGGCTGCGAAAGAGGAGGCAAGTCAGGGAATGGCGCTGCGTGCATATTGGGCCGACGACGGAAGGAAGCGCTGACTTTCCGAATTCGAGGGCGATCGAACAGGTCCATTGGCCGGACGTTTTCATTATGAGAGAACTATTTGATTAATGTATGTTGTTGAAGTCTGGAAAGTGGTCGGTCGGTCGGTGAAAACGTGATGTGCCGGTCGTATTTGAGGCAACATACAAGCTTGTGATTTGTATGATTCTCCAACTTACGATTCCTTCGGTCGGTCGGGTAAAAGAATGCTCCAGTCGTTCACACTCTTGTTCCTGTGATCAGGCGCGTGTCCCGTCCCGCAATTTAAACTTGACGTTTGTATGCGCTCCAGCCTGCCGTTGTTCCTTGGTGTTCTTTTTCCTTCGAACGTGTTCGCGGCCAAAATACGGGCCATGCACCGGTCGGTCGTCTTTAGTTGCATAAACACCTTGCGGTGAGTATACTTGATATTGCGGTCGGTCGAAAAACCGCTTAATACCGGTTTGAATACCGCAGCTACTATTTTCCTGTCTTTCAAACCGGTTTGGCTTTGATGAAAGGTCCTTTCGTGAATCGAAGTTGCGTGTCATATAGCACCTCCCCAACCAGTCGCCATATACCGATGACTGCAATGTGCCGTTAGGGAGTTCCTATGAATAGCGATGGAAACACATGCTGTTCTGGCGCAATGTATCGCAACAGAGTGCAGCGCATGCTTCTGCCGCATTGTTATTCGTTCGGTACACGAGGAAACCGGGCCCTGAAAATCCCCAAAACACGTGTCTGCTCAAGTATTAGAGAAATACTCCGGAATACTTCTGTACCAGTAAGCGCAAGTACTCGTCGTTGTCGTTGTCGTTGTCGCTCATGCCTCGTTGACAACTCCGGCCTCTGCAAACAAGGATGTAGTGCCTAGATACCTAGTTGAGATACCAAGCTTAATTTTTTTGAACGCCTACCGAACGGCTTGGCATCCTCAAATAATTCGTAAAAAACGACATATACTCATAAATCGGCATTGTTGCGGTTACGACACCAAACCACCTAGTTTGCAAACACGTACGCGTACAGTGGCACGCATAGAAAATGCAAGATACAATGAAAACACATGTTTGATAATATCGAGATATTTATACTAATTCGATATTAAAGGTCATTGCCGCACATGGGGTTTGCCTGTAGTATCTTCACGCGACTTGACCCCTTCGAGGAGCTCTGCGCCCCTTCTTCTGGTGCGATTGGCAAGAGCTCGCACGACCGACTGACACGGCAGGGCAGCTCCATTCCGCAAGTTCGCCAGGTCGAACCGGTGGCGGCTTGTCCGAGATGCATCGAAGCACCAGGCCCACCCAGCAGCCCAACGTCTCGACCAGCCCATCGTGTTTTTTTTTCGCTTTCGCCTAGCATCACGTACCGTACCTAACTAATAAGGAACCTTGATCTTCACGCGACAACTTCACGAGCGGACACGATGGTCCGTTTCTGCGCTCCACATGACGTCCAGCTGTTTTTTGGCGGGCAATGACATATCACACTAGGCGTATCTGTTCAAAACGTCAAAACTGCCTAGTTGTAGGTTTCTATTTGAAATATAATTTATCATACTGTAGAATAATAATATGAGGCCTACAGTTATTGTTTACAATAATATTGTATTTGGATACGCTAGGATTGTTGGCATATTACCCTACTTTGAGTGTCCAGAGGAGTTGGCGAAGGGATCAAAGATTTCTTCCAGTTCCTAAAGTGTAGCCATTCCCTCCCATACTCAACCCAAGTTGATGCGCTCCTAGCAGCGTAAGATCGCAACGCGAGGGACGCGCCTCATCCCGCGGAATCTCGCGTTTGCCTCAGATACAGTACATTCGCATACAAAAGCGCAGTAGGGAGCCCAACCCAATCCATCAGCACGGGGCCTGTAGGGTGGTCCAGTGGTTAAGGCACTAGTTGTATTCCACGAACAACCTCACGGTTGAGGGTTCGAGTCCCAGCGGGGGATTTTCCCTATCCGGTAGGAAGTACAACAGTTAAGTGTTCGATTGTGTGAGATCTCCAGGGATCTCGTGAGAGGCTATGGGTAAAAGATAAAGTA
>JAADXZ010000748.1:0-14352 GCA_023338055.1 Phytopythium mirpurense
CAAGTGCGGAAAAAAATGCCGCCAGCGTCAAAATCACGATTTTGGGAGCCAATGCAGTGATTTTCAGCGTTCTAAACCTCCTATAGGCGGATTTTCGACCGAAAATCTCGACCTCATATACTTTTGGCCAGCACTGTATTGTTGTTGGTGTGCAGGTTTGTAACATGATAATTATCTGATACTAGAGTACGATCTGTTCATCCATCACAACAACTCCACAATACCAGTCGCAAGACAGCAGTCCTCCCTCCTCGCAGACCTGAGCGATGCTGCCGACGCGAGTGGGCCGCGACGGCCGGGCCCAGTCCAACTGGCTGCTGCTGCCCAGGCTGTACGTGTACGTGGGCGCGCTGCTCATCTTCGCCACCGGCGCGCTCTTCGGCGGCGGCTTTTACCAGTCGAGCGCCGCGCGGCTCATGAGTAGCTCCGTGTTCGCGCGCTTCGGCTCGGCCAAGTCCACGGTGCTCGTCACGGGCGGCCTCGGGTTCATTGGCAGCCACGTTGTCGAGGATCTGATCGCGAACGGCTTCGAGGTGGCGCTCCGTGCTCTTTGCTGTAGCTGTACACCCTCCGACGGAGTAGTGAGCGAACGAGGAAGCAGGCGACTGACACGTGGCGATACGCTGTCTCTAGGTGGTCATCTACGACGACATGAGCAACGGCAAGAACTTCAACCGCGACTCGGCCGCCGTGCTCGTCAAGGACATCACCGTCGTCAGCGACTACAGCTTCATCGTGCACAAGGTACGAAGCGAGCGAGTGCTGTGAAGGCGTTCTCTTTCGTAGCCGTCGGTCGGTATCTAACGGACGCTCTCCCTCCTCTCTTCCAGATCGACTACATCGCCCACTTGGCGGCGGCCATCTCGGTCGAGGAGAGCACGCGGCTCCCGGAGAAGTACGAGCGCATCAACGTCGAGGGCTCGCGCAAGGTGCTCGACTGGGCAGTCAGGAACAAGGTCAAGCGCGTGGTCGCGGCCTCGTCGGGCGCCACGTACGGCACGCCCCTCCCTGAAGACCTTCCTTTGAAAGAGGAGTCGGCCACCGGCGGCATATGCGCGTACGCGACTACCAAGTTCAAGATGGAGCACCTGATGCAGCAGTTCAACGAGCAGTACGGCCTCCCGTCGACCGCGCTGCGCTTCTTCAACGTGTACGGCCCGCGCCAGGACCCGCACTCGTCCTACAGCGGCGTCGTATCATGGTTCATGGAGCAGGCCAAGATCAATGGCACGGTCAAGGTCACAGGCGACGGCGAGCAGTACCGCGATTTCGTGTACGTCAAGGACGTGGCGCGCGCCATCCGCACGGCCATGCTGCTTGGCGACGGCGAGTTCGACGTGTTCAACGTGTGCACGGGCGTCAAGACGACGATCAAGGAGGTGGCGAGCTTAGTCGTGGACAAGTTCGGCTCGTCCGCTGCGATCGTCAACGTCCCGTTCCGCTCGGGCGACGTCAAGGAGTCGGTCGGCTCCCCCGTGAAGGCGTCCGAGAAGCTCGGCTTCACGGCCGGCTACTCGTTCGCAGAGGGCATCAGCGAGACCCGCGACTGGTTTCTCTCCTTGTAGACTGCCGCCCAGAGCGCGTTCCGTTCATCTCGCTCTCGGCGGTAGAGCTGGCAAATGCTCCCTGTGGTGACTTACGCGCTCCCTATATTAGACTGACGTGTCCACAGTTGACTGCATTCTTCCCATACGTCTTGTTTGGCCCATCATGCTGGTCGCGGCGAAGAAAGCGACGAATGCAACGCTTCTCATACGAATCGCACGACGTCGCTGCGCTTGCGGATACAGCAAAGCTTGTTGTTGGGTGGGGCGTTTGCGCGGCCCACGCCGCCGTTTTAGCAAGCAATGCGGACGCGTTCATATCATTCCATCCCGTCCAGGCACCCGCACCTTGGCTCAAAGTGACGTCGAGGTCCAGAAAGTAGCGGTCAGGGTGGCTCCGCTCTTCTCCATTTCGAGAAGAACGACGTGGATGCGAACCCACGGCCAATCTTGACTTGACCAATGTATGCAGCTGGTTGAACAAACGAATAAGGCGCGGCCTCAAGTGTATGTACAGTCAGTGGTCGGGCGTTCAAAACTGCCGTGTTATTGGCTGAAATACTCCCCGAAATGCGCGACCAAAGGAACAATTGAGGCCGCCACTACTGTACTACCCTCGACCATCTATCTCGCTGGGGATCGGCACTCGTCGCTGCGCCTTCGCCTTCGCGTCGAGGAGCCCAGAAAGCAATCGCCTGGGCCGGACGCACTACTCCACTCCCTGCGCCTTCTTCTCCACCTGCTGGTCCACCCGGCGTCGCGCACGACACGTCGGAGGAGCGGCCGCACGGTTCCCGAACCTTGGTGGCACACCGTCACAGGTATGTCTCTCGCTTTATCGCTGTCTTTTGCACAAGGAGAGAGGAGGGAGGAGAGAAGAGGGACCGGCTGGGCGGGTCGGCACTGTACCATCAGGGCGGCATTTTCGCCCGGTGATGGCCGCGCCAGCTGTGGCGGCGCGGCGCGTGACTCGCGGTCCAGGATGACCTGAACGAGCGAGCGGTCGGACTGGGCTGACAGTACTATTACAGTACCGGTACTGGGGCCTGGCATCCCGCCTCTCTACGTACATACCCCCTCGACTCGCCTTCAGCTCTGCATGCTCCTTCTCGATACACGCATGCGTTTACAGCGTCATGCGTGACTGCGAGAGGGCAGCGATCGATCGAGTGGATGTCTGTCTAACCTCGCCCGACATTCTATGCATGTATACTGCGCTGCCTGTTCCCGCGCATGACGTTGTGAAATAGAGGGGGGCAAACTCTGCCAGAGCGCACACTCAACACTCGCCACTGTTGAGTTGACAAGCGCCGCCGCAAGCAAGGGGAGCGACTTGGACCCACCGAGCCATACCGTCCAGCGTATCTGCAGTAGCGAGTGAGCCACGCGCCGACCGGGAAGCTCCGACTGAGGCGGCGACGCGATGGAGGAGGACCGCATGATGCACAGCGTGCGCCCCGAGCCGCTGTACACGCGCGTGGGCGCGCTCATCTCGCTCGTGAGCTGCGCGGTCATCATCGTGTCGTACCTGTGGAAGCGCAAGTGGCGGCGGCACCCGAACCCGCTCATCTACTGGAAGGCGGTTGTCGACCTGCTCTACGCGCTGCGCTTCCTGTTCAACTGGGACCAGCACGTGAGTCGGCTGGGCTGCCGCGCGCTCGCGACGGCCACGCAGTTCCTGTCGTTCGCGACCGAGTGCTGGTTCCTCAGCATGTCGGTCAACTTGTACCAGTGCGTGACCAACCCGTTCACGAACCTCAAGAGCAATCGGCAGGGGTACCACGCCTTCTCGTGGGGCGTCAGCGCGCTGTTCGCGGCCGTCCTCTGGGTCTCCAGCACGGAGTTCGACCCCAAGAGCCGCCTGACCTGCTTCGTCGACGAGAACGACGCCGTCCACTTGATGGTCTACTACTGCGTCGTCGTGCTCTTCGTGGTGTTCGCGGTCGTGCTATCCGTGCTCGAGACGCGCACGAACCCGTGCGGTGGCATGAATGAGGCGCTCAAGGCCAAGAAGGACGTGATTCGCAGCGCCAGGATCTTCACCGTCGCCTACATCCTGTACCAGATCGTCCTCATTGCGCTCTGGGGAGCCGACGTGTCGTTCCTGTGGCGACATCCGGAAGCGCTCAAGCGGGTGCGCAGCCTCGCGTCGTTTATCCAGACAGCCAAGGGGTTCATTGATCTGGTGATCTGGATCACCATCAACGGCGTGCCTCGTCTCGACTGCAAGTCTTCCCACTGGAGTGAGGTCTTTGAGGGCGACCGGTACAGCGACGTGGACATCGACCTGCAGCCGCAGCTGAACCTAGCGCTGCGGAAGGAAGTGCTGCACTTCACGACGCGCGGCGTCGTGGCGGCGTCCTCCAACTCGCCGATGATCACGGACGGGCGCAGCGTTGTCCGGTTACGTCTGCACGAGCTCGGCATGACGGTGCGCTTCGATGACTATCAGCCGGAGCACTTTCGGGATATTCGGCAGGGCTTTGGCATTAACGAGACGCTCTACCGCAAGTCCTTCATGGCGACCTGTCACGAACGCATCCAGTCGGGTGGGTCCAGCGGCGCTTTCATGTTCTACACGGCGGACTACTCGTTCCTGGTCAAGTCGGTCACCAAGAGCGAGCGCAACGTGCTCCTGCGGATGCTCCCAGCGTATATCCGCCACATGAAGCAGAACCCGGACTCGCACCTCACGCGCTTCTACGGGTGCCACTCGATCGAGATGTACGGCCAGGTGTTCAACTTCGTCGTCATGGGGAACGCGATCGGCCGCATTAGCATGCACCAGTTCTTCGATATCAAGGGCTCGTGGGTCAACCGCAACACCAAGGTGCGCCGCTCATCACTGCTGTAGCTTGGCACGGTGGCTGGGGTTGTCTAACAACGTCTTTCGTGCTCTTCGCGCTCTCGCTGCAGGCGATTCCACCGGGGAAGACGGTCATTTGCACGTACTGCAACAATGCGTTTCGCTTTGGCACCAAGTACGTTCCGACCGTGATGCTACGCCCGTCCCGACGACGATAGCTAACCCCAGCGGGTGCTGCTGTTGCCTCTTGCTTTGTTCGGAACAGTGAGGTCTGTCCTTATAGCATCCGCGGCAGCCACATGCCGCACATTGTCCTGAAGGATAACGACTTCCACCGCAAGCTCCGCGTGCTGCCCGAGACAGGTACTGTAGTCAACCGCAATCTACACCTTGGCTTGGGTGACGTTTACTCATGCACTCATGAATGCTTGCAGCGGAAGACATTGTGCGGCAACTCGAGCGCGACAGCAGCTTTTTATGCGACCAAGGCATCATGGACTACAGCTTGCTGTTGAGCGTTCACAGCACCAAGTACGTCGTGGACTCGGCGCCGCTGACGGACCTGACGCTGAAGCGCTCGCCGACCAAGAGGAAGATCAACTACCCGTCGTGTCACCCGGATGCGAATGATTCGTTCGTGGCCTTGTCTGCCGAGCCCGACCCAACCGACGTGTCCAGCGACGAGGACCTGGAGCAAGTCGAGTCGGTCAACCGCCGCACGTTCAACCGCAACTGCCGCTACTCGGTTGTCAACTTCAACGAAGAGGCCAAGACGACGACGCCGCTGCTTCATTCGCGGCTGGAGCGATACGAGTCGGTGTCGTACAGCGCCCCGGACCTGGAGGAGCGAGGCTTTGGCGACGATGACGCGCAGTCGTGGATCGGCTCGCGCACGATCGATAAGCGAGGCTTCAAAGCGTGCGTCGTGGTCGGGCCCGACTACTACACGCTCGGTGTCGTCGACATGCTCCAGACGTGGACGTGGAGCAAGCGGCTCGAGCGGCTGTGGAAGACGCTCGTGCTGCGCCAAGACGCGCTGGGCATCTCGGCCGCGCCGCCCAAGCTGTACGCGGAGCGCTTCCAGCGCAAGATGCACGCGATGCTGATGGTGTCCGAGTCCCAGCTTGGCTGCAGCGACCGTGGGCCCACGAGCGCGTCGGCCATCGTGTGAGTGTCTGTGGGAATAGTGCTAGTGTCGTATTTACCGCGCTCGCCCTTCTTCAACCGCAGCATCAAGACAAGCTGAGGGCGAGCGATGAAGCGAGGGGAGGGGCGGGCCATCAAAATGGAGAAGACGGGTGGAAAGAGGTAATGTAGCGAGTAATATAGGGCGACGGTGGACGCGCGCCAGGGCTCACGCCTCGGCGATCATGCGATCGTACTCCTGCAGCTTCTGCAGCGTCTGGAAGGCCGAGTGCGCCAGCAGCGCGTACTCGCGCTCACCCAGCTCGTTGGGCTCGGCCAGCGCCAGCAGCGCGCGCAGCTGGCGCTCGCCCATCTCGGGCAGCGCGTTGGACAGCGCGTCGGCGATCTCGTCGCGCGCGAGCAAGCCGCGTCGGTCCTCGTCGGCAGCCTCGAGCGCCTGCGTGAGCGTCTGCTCGAACGTGTGCTGGTTCATGTCGAGCACGGTGTAGAAGTCGCCGCTCTGCCGGTACTGCAGCACGAAGGCCGCGAGCGCGGGCTGGTCGCCCAAGTGCAGCAGCACGAGCAGCATGCTGGCGACCTGGGCCGCGAACTCGTCGAAGCGCACGAAGCCGCTCCTGTCTTCCCGCGCCTCGGCCATGGCGACCGCGATCTGTAGCCGGGTGAGACCAATGTCGGCCGCGCGCAGCAGCCGCGAGAGGTCCGCGACCGAGAGCAGCCCGGTCGCGTCGGCGTCTCCGCTCGCGAAGACCTCGGTCAGGAACTGCGTGAGCGCGTTCTGGTCGCTCGGGAGCTCCACGACGCCCAAGGAGACGGCCTCGGCCAAGACGGGGAAGCACATGGGGACCACGTCGTGGTGTGCGACGCTCGGCCCAGTTGTGTCGTCGGCCTCGGCGGTCGGGGCCTCGGCCATGAGAATGTTGACTTCACGCCGCGTGAAGCCCAGGTCGGCGTCTCGGATGGCCTCCATGAAGGCGAGACGCGGCATGGCGCCAGCCTCGCCGACATCCGCGCGCTGGAAGATCTCGCGCAGGAGACTCTCCACCTCGTCCTGCGTCATACCGTGCAGGAACTGCACGCTGCGGTTGCTCGACCGGTAGCTCTCGGTGCGCTGCTGGCGCTGCGGCCGCGTCTCGCGCAGCCCAAGCGCCGCCTGGACCGCCAGCGGGACGAACTCTGCCCCCGTCAAGCAACCGCATGGCAGTTAGTGACGTCGACGAAGCAGCAAGCTATCGAAGCGTGGCGGCGGCTCGTTCCGCCCTACCGTCGAGTGCGATCAGGCCCTGGTCGTTCTCGTCCGCCTCGGCGAACAGCGCGAGCAGCTCGACGGGCGACAGCTGCAGCTGGTCCCCAAGCTGCGCCAGCACCTGCCGCAGCTCGTCAAAGCCGAGCATCCCGCCGGCCTCGAACGCGCTCGTGACGGCGCCTCGCACTTCCTCCTCGCTCAGCTGCGCGTACAGCGGCACAAGCGCCTCGGCGGACGCGTCACCACCACCGCTCGTCGACTTGGAACCCGCGCCGCCATCGCGCTTGTCGAGCAACTCGCGGAAGTACTGGGCGCCGAACTCGAAGATGGCCTCCTGCGTCTCGACCTTGCCCTGCTGCCGCAGCACCTCGCGCGTGAAGGCCCGCAGCACGTCCGGGAAGTCGGCGGGCACCTGCAGCGGCTTGGCGTACTTGGAGGCCATGGCGAGGGTGCGGATGCTCGAGGGACGGAGGCAGGGGAATGAGGAGGCGCTGTCAGAGGAGGCAAGGCTCCTCCGCGGCCCACGGCTCTTCGAGTCGAGCAGCAACAACCGCGGCGGTGGTCTATTTGGAGATCGACAAGCGGCTGCAACGGCAACCTGTCCAAGGCTGAGCCAACTGACTGAGCGTCCGTGGGAAGAAGCCATTGCCTCTCCGTGATAAATGAAGTCGACATGCGAGAGGAGGGGCGGATGGATGGCTGCAGGCTGCTTGCAAGCGTCCGCGTCTATCCCTATCAGCCTACCCGCTGGTAGTCTCGAGCCATTCAATACGGACGATCAGAAGAACCCGTCGTCGTCGTCGCTGCGCTTGTCCTTCTTGGCGGACGACGCCGGCTTGTAGCGGTAAATGGCCGCCGAGATGTCCGCCTCGCCCGGCTTGGCCGGCGACACGGCCGGCGATGCGCGCGGGTTGGGAGCGACCCGAGCGCCGCTTGCGCTTGCAGTCGAGCCGGCCTCGTGCTTGCCGCTCGCCTGCGACGAAGACAGCTTGAGCTGGATCTCCTCCTCGTCCGAGTCCTCGGTGACCCACGCCGAGTTGGGCGTGACGGACTGTAGCAGTGATCGTTCGACACCCAAGGTTAAACTCGGGACTATCGGCACGAGAGAGAGAGAGAGAGAGAGAGCTGCGCTAGCCAAGCATCACGTACCAGCTCGACGTATTGGTTGTCGTCGGCCCCACCGCCGGCTGCGCGGCGCGTCCTCAGCAGGAAGACGATGCCGCAGATGGTGACGATGCCGCCGAGCGTGAACATGGCCATCTGCAGCTTGGTCATGCGCACGTACTCCTCGAAGTACATGATGCCGCCGAGCACGCTCGTGAGGATCCAGAAGCTCTGGTACACGGGGATGACGACGAGCGCGTCGAAGCGCGCGAGTCCGCCGTTGAGGAAGTGCACCTGGCACGCGAGGCAGAGCGCCAGGCCGACGATGATGACGTACGACGTGGCCTGCGTGAACATGTAGGCGCCCGCCTGGCCCCAGATGGCGCTCTTGAGCAGCTCGACCGTCGACTTGGCGAGCAGCACCGACTGGCCGCCGAAGGTGCCGGCGACGCCGCCGTAGCACACGATGTGGTACAGCCCGCCCTCGAAGTTGTGCGTGCGCTCGATGTAGCGCGTGGCCGCGAGCAGTCCGGCGAGGAAGCACACGATGAGGAAGATGTAGGCGTGCATCACGGGCTCTCCGTACAGCCGGATGAGGTCCTCGAGCTCGTACGACGGCGTGCTGTGGCCCGCGAAGATGACGGTGAAGGTCACGCCCGTGAAGATGATGACGGTGGCCACGATGTTGGACCTGGTCACCTTCTCCTTGTGCAGCGCGGGCGCGATGAACATGTTCCAGACGAGCGAGAGCGCCGCCAGTGGCGCCAGCAGCGTCTGTGGAGCCATGCCGAAGGCCACAAAGTCGAGCAGCGAGCCGAGGCACACGAGTGCGAAGCCCGTGACCCAGAGCGGCTGCGAAAAGGTGCCCTTCTTGACCTCGGCCAGCTCGTTCTTGCGCATGGACAGCTTCTGCAGGTTGATGCCGACCGAATTGAGCACCGAGAAGACGAGCGAGATGAGGAAGCCCGCGACCCACATGCCGACGGACGGGCCCGAGTAGTCGAGCGTGAAGCAGTTGCTCTTGGCCTCGACCTCGCCCGGCGAGAAGGCCGCGCAGACGTTGGCGAGCGCCGGACACGTCTTCTTGGCCTTCTCGCGGCACGAGCTGGCGCACAGGCGCTTGTAGTCGCGCCCGATCTCGCACACGGGGAAGTGCACGGCGCACTCGATCTTCTTGAGCAGCGCGCCGCACTCGCTGTCCGTATTGGCGAGGCCCAGCGCGTCGATCGTGTCCTGCAGCTGGTCGCTCGAGAGCTCGGCGAACTGCGGCAGCTGGCCCAGCTTGCTCGTTGTCGCGTTGGCCCAGGTGGCGAACGCCGAGGCCGCCAGGTGGTCGAGCTCGTCCCACGCGTAGTCGGAGCCGCAGACGCCGAACGAGATGGACGAGCAGAAGCTCAAGCTCGGCGTGCCGCACGTCGTCGAGCACTCTTGGGCCGAGGCGCGGCCGCTGGAGAGCGCCGCGAGGCTCCCGAGGCCGGCGGCGGCCGCTCCAAGCCGCGAGAGGCGCGCCATCGTCCACTCCCAAGCAGCCTTTCGCGGTCTCGACGTCTCCTCGGTCGCTTCAGTTGCGGGCTTGCTTGCCGAATTGGAGTCGAGACACGGCCGGGATGGGGACGAAGGAGACCCTGGCTGGTCGAATCGGCGTGTAGCCGGCTGCGATGCTCAGTGTTGGCAGTCGCTGCTCGGTCGTCTCGATCAATGTCTCCGTGTCGAAAGTGTGACGTGACGGGGGCTGCTTGTTGTCTGCGCTTGCTCTGGGAGGGAAATGGCGAGTGGCGCTCTGGGACAAAGCTTGGACCTGGGCATATGCACCGCCATTTTGGCTCGCTCGCAGCGAAAATAGCCTCTGGCGTCACTATCGTCTTATGAATTCATCCAATATATATATCAAAAAAGGTTTTAAAGTATATGTTTCATGAGTGATACACATTCGGAGCACTTCAATATAAATTTATAAAGGCTTTGTTTGCGTTGCGCTATTAATAGCCAGACGAGCCCCAGCGACCCAAGCGAGCTAACACTGGAGAGCGGAGTCCTCAGCTTTACAAGCAGAGCGTGCGCCGCTTCTTGATCTTGATGTGGTGGCGGCAACCCGATTGATCATCGCCAGGCCACGATGATGCGCTGCGGCGCTGACAGGGCGCTCATTATTGCTGCTTGCCGTTCCTCGCTGGGGTCACGACCATTCCGATACAGACAAGGTTGTGTGTGTTTCTCTCTCGTCTATTGATAGGCGCCCGCTTCTCCTCGACCTGCGCATTCACACGCCGAGACTATTTCCAGTGTGGTGTGATTGGACTTGAATAATGCAGCACATTTTGAAAATAGGAGACGTTTCACGGGTCGAAGTGGCCCGTATCACTACTCGCTTCAATTGCCTCGACAACCTCCATAAATCGATACTGTTAAAAAGATCAACATTAACTGCAGCCGTTAATCGGTTATTGAAGGGTCGCCCCCGGTACTGAAGAAGGGCATGCATGCACGAGTGCAACCAGACCAGACCACCCACCGAATCGCAGCGAGATGGGGAACAGCGGGTCCAGCAGCGGCCGCCAGAGCGGCGGCAAGGGCGGCGAGTGGAAGGGCCCCTTCAGTGACGAGGTGCGCCGCTCAGTAGCCCTGCTGCGCCTCTTCCGGAGGCCCACGGGTCTCCTCTTGAGCTCTTAACATGTGTCAAATGCCGTGTCAACTGCCAGGAGTTTGCGTGCTTGGCCTCGCGCTTTGACGAGTCGGTAGCGAGGCAGACGCCCGCCACCGCGGCTGCCAACTTGCAGGTGCGCTGCTACGGTACCAGCGCTTATGTATGGCTGCTCTGTCCGCGCTCACCGACACCTGGATGCGTTGCAACACAATGCCCGCAGCAATGGCTGGCGCTCCCGATCCCCCCACACGCGCCTTCTGACGTGGCGGCGCCGCTCCACAGCATCGGCGCCTCCTTCTATCGCTTCTGCGCGAAGCAATCCAAGGCGGACGCCGCCGCCAACAGCGCCCCGACGCTGCGGGCGTTTGCAGAAGCTGGTGGGCTCCCTTATGTGCGCCCTTCATCGTCCAGGACGACTCACGCCCACGTGTTGCCTTCGGTTGTGCAGTCGCGCAGTGCACCAGAGCGTCCGCGCAGTCCGTTCTGCGCTCGCTGTTCCTGCTGCTCGTCGCCGGAGACAGAGAGAGCGACGCTGACGTCGACGCGACCAAGCAGCAGCTAGTGGCGCTGTTCCTCGCCGTCTTGGCCATAGCCGACCCCTCCGCCGCCGAGGACGACGCCAACGTCGACGTCGCGCACGCGCTCGCCCAGTCCGCCGCGCGCGCGTCCGACCAAGGGGACGACGTCCGCGTCTCGCGCGACGACTTTGTGCGGTGGGCGGGCGCGCAGTGTCCGCTGCTGCACTCGGTGGTGGCCTCGTGGATGGCGCGCCGGTGCTTCGACGCGCTCGCTCGGCCCTCGTACTCGCCGCCGCAGCTCTCCCACGCCTCGGCCATACTGTCCAAGTACGTGCTGGTCGTCGGTGGCGCCGTACTTGAAAGGGTGGTACTGAGACGTATTGTCGACTAGAGCGCACTGGGTCAGCCTGTCGACGGCGACGGCGGCGCTGCAGAACTCGCTGGATCGCCTGTACACGAGCTCGCAGGATGGGCTGAGCTTCAACCGCCTGCGCTACCACATCCTGGGCTACTCTGGGCCGACGCTCATCGTGATCCAGGACACTGGAGGAGGTAGAAGGCTCCTGATGCTGCTGCTGCTGCTGCCCCTGCTTGTTCTCCATCTCTTTGACGGGTCGGCTGACTGCTTTGCTTTGCTTTGCTTCGGACTTGCAGCGGTGTTTGGCATGTTCTGCGACTCGGAGTGGAAGGAGTCGACGCGCTTCTACGGCGGCAGCGGGTGCTTCCTGTTCCGCGCGGCGCCCGAGGCGCGCGTCTACCGCGTGACAGCCAGCGGAGCCAACGAGAACTACATGTACCTCAACTCGAAGGGGTACGCGCTGCCTCGGGGACTCGGCATGGGCGGCGACTCGAGCACCTTCCGGCTCTTCCTGAGCGAGGACTTTGACGAGAGCAGCTACACGACGCCCAAGGACCTGTCGTTCGAGCCCGGCGCGTTGTCGACGCAAAAGGCGTTCACGATCAACGTCATGGAGGTCTGGGGCTGCGGTGGCGACGCTGGGCGCCAGAACCAGAGCGCGCACCGACAGGAGACGGCCGAGCTCATCAACCGCGCGCGCAAGGTGGACAAGGCGCAGTTCCTTGGCAGCGACTTTGACAAGGAGATGTTCCTGTCCAAGACGTTCGGGCACGCCGCCGCCCGTAGCCGGGTCGCTGACGACGAGCACTAGCACGAGAAGCTCTGCTTGTGGTCGGTCCGCTCTTGCATTGCTCTCACCTCGCCGCATTTGAATAGTACTTGGACGTATTTTACAATACAAAGGCCGACAGCCACGTTCCGCGCTGCTGGACACCGCCTCACTCGGCCATCTCCGTGTCCCCGTCGTCGCCGACACGACGTCCTTGGCCGCCCTCCAGCTCATTGTCGTCCTCGTCGTCACCGCCCTCATTGTCCTCCCCGTCGTCCTCCCCGTCGTCCTCTTCCTCGTCGTCCTCTTCCTCATCATCCTCTTCGTCGTCCTCGTCGTCCTCTTCGTCGTCCTGGGGGTCCACAACCTGGTCAAAGTGGCACCGCCGACTCCCGTCCAGCACGTTGCAGTTCTGTTCGTCGTCATAGTCCCCGCGGAACGTGCTGCAGACGCGCAGCTTGCCCTGTTTGGTGCCGTAGAGGAAGCCGCCGCCGCAGATCGGGCTGAAGAGCGCAATGTTCACGTCGTCCAGCTCGCTCTCCACGTGCGAGAGCAGCTTCATGTCGTCCCACCGGTAGATGCGCGTCACGCGGTGCACACGGAACTCAGTGTCCCTGCGGTACGTGAAGACGCCGCTGTCAGTACGATGTCCTGATCTTAGCAACGACATGAGGCAGCGCAAGCAATCCGAGTCCGAGCACGTACCGCTGTATCCGGTCGCGCACGCCGTAGCCGAGGAGCACGTAGGACGACGTGGGCGAGATCTTGACCGACGTGACGCCGCCCGCGGCCGTCTCGGCCAGGTGGCACGTCTGCACCACGCGCCCAAGCTGCTGTGGGTCGAGCGAGATGAGCGCGAGCCACGTCGACTGGTTCTCCGTCGCGAGTCGGCCGCGGCGGTTGCGTTGGTTGCGCGTAAACCGTGTCCGACTGAGGGCGATGTTCGGCCTGATGCGCGAGTACGGCTGCTGCGGGACGGCGCTCGCGGGATCGGCGGCCATCGGGGACGGCCCGGCGCTCGGCGCCATCGGGTTCCTGGCAGTCACGATGGGGTGGCGGTGGATGGCCGATGGATGGTGGAGGCGGGGCCGCACCCGGCGGACGTGCTGCTCAAAGTAACGGTCCATCGTCATGGACTCTAGACCCGGGAGAGAGGACTGCAGCGTGGCCAACGCGTTCGGCGCCGTGGTCGCCTCGACAGCGGGCAGCGACAGTAATCGCGCAGGCGGCAACAGAGGCATGGCCACGGACGCCACCCGAACGCGAGGGAGCATCGTCGCGGCCGTACTCGCGGCCGACAAGCTGCTGTCGCTGGCAATCGCCGGCGCTTGGAGGTTGGCGATCGCCACGTCCGCAGCGACCTCGTCGGCACCGGTCACCTCGTCCCCCGCCGTCTCTTGGTTCACCGTCGCCAAGATCTGCTCCATGTCCGAGGACGCCTCCATCTCGGCGACCATGTCCACCTCCTTCTCGGCTTGGCGCAGCGAAAAGTCGGCGCAGATGGCCAGGTACCGACCACAGCGCGACACGTCAAAGCCGCCGTCGTTGTAGATGAGCGCGTGCGAGAGGATGACGCGGCTGAAGCTCATCGCCTTCTTCACTAGGTGCGGCTCGGGGGACAGCGCCCAGGACGGGTCAAAGTCCCACATGGTCAGTGTCACCGTGAGGTCCGAAGGCGGTGATTGGCCCTGCGGGCGCTGTTCAAAGACCGAGCACGAGCACGTCAGTCCTCGCGCGTGCACCTACCTATCTACTGTCCTTGTCCTCCGACGACTATCAACGCACCAGATACCGCTCGTTCGCTTCGCCCACCATGATCTTGGTCGGGTCCGGGAGGAACGTGACGGAGCGCAGCGTCTGATAGCTAAACATGGCGATCCGCGGGAGCGAGTGCTGGACAAGGGCACAACGGCACGGGGTCAGAGCGTACGCCACGGCGCAGCGTGTGCTCGCGAGAACACGCACCTGGTAGTCCCACGTGTAGACGCACGTCCCGCTCGCGATCGCCAGGATGTCGCCCGACGGATGGAACGAGATGGAGATAATCGCGTGCCGCAGCGTCGACATGTACAAGCAGCGTCCCGTCTCAATGTCCCAGAACCTAAGACAGCCCCGTGCAGCGAGTGAATAGCCCCGTCAGCTCCTCTGGTTACGGGTACTCTAACCCAGAGGCATGAGCGGGAATAGCCTCACACACACACACACACACACACACACACA
>JAADXZ010000749.1:0-14334 GCA_023338055.1 Phytopythium mirpurense
CGCCTGCAGGTGGGTCGGAGCCCTGGCCTCCGGGTCTCTTGATCGTTCCAGCGTCTCGCTCACTCTTGGCTTGTTGCGGTGCCCTTAGGAGTGGTTTGGGCACTTGCCGCGGGTCGGACTGGCGGCCGAGCACGGCTACTGGTTCCGCCCGGCGGCCAAGCACCCGGCGGCATCGAGCAGCAAGCGCGACGACCCGGCAGTGTCCTCGTCGTCAGCGTCTTCGGACTCTGTCGGCCACGGAGGCCTATCGGCGATGGGCGAGGCGGGCGCAAGTGGCGGCGCCGATGCTTTCTCTGTGGTCGACGACCCAGCGTCGTTCGGCAGGACGCGGGACTTGCTCGCGGACGATGAGAAGCCGCTGGGCGAGGGCGCGGCGACTGCTTGTCTGTCGTGGCAGTGCATGTTCAGCGATGTGGAGCTCGAGTGGCGTGACGAAGTGGAGAGCATCCTGGAGCACTTCACGGAGCGAACGCCGGGGTCGCTGCTGGACGCCAAGGACTGCTGCTACACGTGGCACTTCCTGGACGCGGACCCCGAGTTCGGGCTGAAGCAGGCCAAGGACTTGCAGCTGCACTTCGACCAGATGCTGCGCGACCGGCCCGTGGGGCTCGTCATGTGCCGGATTAAGAAATACGTGACGATCCGGCCGTGGCGCGTCAACAAGGGCCGCGCCGTTAGCCGCATCCTCGAATACGAGAGCGAGTCACCGTACTTCACGGCGCTCGACTTTGACTTCATCCTGGCGGTGGGCGACGAACGCGCGGACGAGGACATGTTCGACGTGGTACAGGGCAGCAACTGCTACACGTGCACGGTCGGCATGAAGGTCAGCCGCGCGCAGTACTACCTGGACGACCCGGACGAGGTGCTGCGCGTGCTCACGGCGTGCACGAGTCTGGTCGCGGCGGACGGGATTATGGGGTAGCGGGCGGGCTCGATGCGAACGAAGGGTTGGGTCGGTGGATTGGGCCACCACGCTACACATTCATTATGCGCGCAAGTGCAGGGAAGGAAGGGTAAAGGGGCTCAACGAGACCTCCTCGCACCAGAGAGTACTTACTCGTCGTCATCGTCATCGTCGTCGTCGGCCGACTCGCTCTCGTCGCTCAGATGGACAGCACGGCGCGTGGACTTGGCACTGGCGGCCGTCGCAGCGTGGCGCCGACCGCTGGCGCGCTCTCGCTTGGGCGGCGGGGCGGGCTTGGCCTTGGCGGGGCGGCCGCGCGGCCTGCCTCGCCGCTTGGGCTGCGGCTTGGGCGACGACCGCTCGGCTGCGTCGCCACCCGCGGCCTCGTTCTCCTCGTGCCCGTCCTTCTTGCCCGTCACGAACTTGTCGAGCTTGTCGATGGTCTCCTTCATCTCGGCCGAGGCGGATCCGGCGGCGGTGCCTCGGCGAGCCTTGTTAACGAGGTACGTGAAGTTGTCGGCGACCACCGAGTCGTGCAGCGCGTCACTGAAGAGCTTGCGGTTCTGGTTGAGGTACTTGAGCGACTTGTCCGTGTGCGGCAGCCGGGCCACGCAGAAGGACAGGTCGCGCTGCTGTTGCACCTTGGCGGAGGCTGGGAAGCGCTGCGAGAGCTTCTCGACGATGCTCTCGACCTGCTTCTCCTTGGTCAGGAACTGGATAAGGAAGCGCGCGATAGACTGGAAGTCCTGGTTCGAAACCAAGTCGCTGCGCCGACAGCGAGTGGCCACAATTTCACAACGAGAGTTTAGAAGGCTCGAGTGGAAGAGCGAACAGAGAGAGAGTACACAGCTCTAGTAGACAGCAGTTGACGGACGAACCTGACGGAGAGCTGGCCGATGGCGTCCGGGAGCATGTTGTAGATGGGGTTGTTGCCCTTCTTGGACAGCTCGTTGAAGAAGAGCTTGGCCATGTTGCGAATGCCCTCGTTCTCGTCCACGAGCGAGATTGCGATCTCGCTCACTTGGCCCTTGACCTTGATCATGTCGTTGAGGATCAAGTGGGACAGCACCACGATCGTGTTCTTGCGCACGTTCAGGTTCACGTCGCGCAGGCGGTTGTACAGGTGGGCGGTCCACGGCTCGACGAGGTTGGGGAAGCGGAAGGACAAGTCGCCCAGCGCGATGATTAAGTCACCGCGCACCGACGGGAGCGGCGACTCCTGCAGGATGGTGAACAGCAGCTGAAGATGCTTCTCGCAGAACTCGTCCGAGACGGCCATGAACTTGCTCAGCGCCACGACTGCGCACTCAGTCAGCAGCTCGTCGCCCTTGAACTCCTCGGCGTCGCCCACGAGTACGCGCAGGACGAGGGGGCCGTAGACGCCGAGCAAGTTGCGGCAGGCGATCTCCTTCTGGATGATGTGGTTCACGTACGTGTCCTCCTCGGCCTCGACCTCTGCCGCCACCCCGAGCTCGTCCTCCATCGCCGAGACGTCGTCCACGTCCGTGGCAGTCGCGTGCGCCTGGCCTGGCTTGGCCGGGGACGACTTGCGTGCGCGCGCGTGGTGGCTAGCGCGCAGCTTCTTCATCTTGGTCGCGAGCTTCTCCACGTGGATGGCCACGCGCACCACCGAGTGGCCGAGCACGAAGAAGAAATGCGCCAGCTCTACCCTCGCCACGTCCTGGGTCTCGCTGCCAAACAGGCGGAGGGACAAGTGCTTGATCACGTCGCCACAGACCTCCTCCGGGCGCTCGCAGACGGCAAAGATGGCGTCCACCGCCTGCTGCGCCGTGTCGAACCACGTCGAGTGCAGGCAGTCGGCGTCGATGCCCTTGTCTGTCAAGAAGTCGAGCGCCAGGAAGCGCTGGAGCCGCAGGATGATCTGCTCGGTGGCGTCTAAGTTGGCGCGCTGGATGCGCTGCTGGGTCATGCTGCGGCCCCCATTCTCGCTCTTGGGCGTCAGCTGGATGCACTGCACCAAGCGGCAAGCGGCTCCAAACGTGCGGAACAGAGGGTCCGAGCTGCACGAGACGTCCCCGAACCCGTTCGAGAGGATCTGGTTTAGCCGGTCGTTGGAGAAAAGCATAGAGTCGTCGATGCTCGCGACCATACTCAGGAGCAGCATGGCGTTGCTCATGACGGACGCCGGGTACGCCGACTCGTCGACGAAGTCCCACAGCGCGCTCATGATTGCGAGTGGGAGCTTCTCGGTCTTGTGCAGGTCGGCGAAGATCCGTTCGAGGCAAGTGTACTCGGCGACCGTGCACTCGTCGAGGAACTTGACCAAGTTCTCAGCGACGAGCTGCGGGGACCGGCGGTCCGGGTCGTTCGGGTTGATCTCGATAAACAGCGCCACGAATGTGTTCGACAGCTGCTCCTGGATGGACACGTCGCCTCGCCACGTCAGCGGGAGGATCTTCTTGATGCCGGTTTGAGCCGCGCCCAGGTGCAGCCGATACGCCTTCTCGAAGAACTGGATCGACTCGAGCACGTCGGAAACGGACTTGCTGCCGAGCAGCTGAGCCATCAGCGGCAGCGCGCGCACCTCGAACTCTTCGATAAAGTCGATCGCGTCCGTGTAGTACCGCACAAGTTGCATCGTAGTCTGCAGATCCTTCTCGAGTTGCTCAGCCTTCTCTTCCGTCAGGTCGTCTGCAGGCTCCACCGGCCCAGCGCTGCCGCCCAGGTTCAGCTCGTCCATGCCTTCGTTCATTTCTTTCTCGGCGCCAGCGATAACCTCCTCTCGCTTCTTCTTCATCTCCTCTACGAGCTCAGCGCGCTTCTGCTCGTAGAACTGACGCTCCAGGTTCTCCATAAACGGGTTGGTCTCGAGCAGGAGAGTCAGCAAGTGGATCGAGTGGCGTCGCACCACTGCAGCCTTGTCTTGCAGACGACCCACCGCCATGAGAGTCACGTTCTTGAGCATGTGGATCGGAAGCGCTCCTTTCTCGCACAGCGTTGTCCACATCTTGAGCACGTGGCCTCTCGCGAACGAGTTCACGTCGTGAACCCTGTCTTCAAGCACGCTGAGCAGTTGGTCTCGGGTCGACTTGGAGAACGTACGCGCAGTCGACGGGTGGTCCTGCTGCTCCGACCTGTCGTCCGCGTCCTCATCTTCCTGCTCGCTCTCGGTTTCCTCCGAGTCTGAGCCGTTCTTCTTGGTCTCTGAACGCCCGCCCCGGCGCGGTTTGCGCGAGGCGCTCGCTTCGTTATCTGCGGGGTGGAGCGCTTGCGCGCCGTTCTGTCGGTAGTTCCACAGCAAGATCTGTGTGATGCACGTCACGGCGGCATTCCGTAGCTGGTAGGACTCGGCGTCGAGGAGGGCCAGCACGAAGCTGAGGTTGCCGACGATCAGCGCCGGGGTCAGCGACGACAGCGTCGAGAGGAACGCCGCAATGTTCCTCGTGCCCGCGACGTCCTTGGACGCGTCTCGTGAGGAGATTTTGCCGATCTCGCTGATGAGGTCGGCGGCGAACACCGAATTGTCGTACTTGAAGTAGAGGAGCTCGACCAGATCCGCGATAGGCGCGCTCAAGTGCTCGTGCGTGTAGATGAGGTCGATCAGCGAAGCCACCACCGAAATGTGGATGGACGGCACCTTCTGCAGGCTCATGGCGAGGAGCTAACGGACACACACGCATCGACCGCGTCAGCACACGGGGCACGCCAGCAACGAGAGGCCGAGTGGTGGGTGGGAGCTACATGGTAGAGCTTGGGCTTGAGCGTCTTGCCGCGGCACAGCGAGGCGTTCTCGAGCAGTTGAAAGGCCACCTTGCAGTACAAGATGGCGAATTCCTAGTGCGCAGACGACGCCCAAGATGAGTGCGCCGCTTCCTTCCGCGAGCACGATCACCACCAGAGTCGCACCTCCTCCGGTAGGTTCATGTTCCACAGGGCGAACGTGACGGGGCTGACTGAGCGCGTGAGCTTCTGAACAGCGACCTCGACCACCTTGGACCAGTTGATGCGGTTGATCCCGGACGTCTGGCTCTTCTGTTGGGGCCGAGGCAGACGGCGGGTGGTAGCGAGCGCGTGGGGGTTTGCGGGAGCGTGATTAGCTCACCTCATGGTCTACAATACTCTGCAGCACGTCCAGTTGCTGTCAGATGACGGAAGACGCACGCACCTTGCCCTTCTTGAGGATGTCCTTCTCGGCCTGTTGCAGGGTCTGGCTGGCGGAAGCGAGCGCCGTGATGAGGAAGTAGACGGCGGCCTTGAAGGCGCTGCGGTACTGCGCGCTCTCCTCGCGGTCGCTGCCCACGCGCGCGGCCAGCACGCCGTCCGTCGTGTTGGCCACGAAGGCCGTGAGCATCTCGACCACGCGCATGCGCACGGGCTCCGTCAGCTGCGGCAGCCTCCTGCGGGTCGCGGCGGCGTCAGACTCGCTACAGTGCGGGCGGTCAGACTGTCATACGCAGGGGGCGGGAGGGCGCACGCACTTGACGAAGCTGTAGGTCAGGTCCAGGCAGTCCTCCTGCAGCAGCTCGAGCCCCGCCTCGCTGCCCAGCACGCGCTCCTCCAGGCGGCGCAAGCGGCGGTCGACCTCCTCTGCGGAGGCCTCGTCCAGGGACAGCACCGAGCGCACGTGGTAGCGGTCCGCCTTGGGTAGCTCCAGGTCGGGCGCGTGCAGCGGCACGAGGAACTCCATGGCGCGCGGGATTCAAACGGGCCAAGGGAGCTACAGTAGTGACGGCAAGTTTCGACCAAGACAACTTGCGTTCTGTATAAGCATAAGTCTTGTCTGGACTATCCTGCTCCAGGGGTTACTTCACCGAACGGTACGAGCGTTAGTAGTACGGTACCAGTACTTTATCAACAGTACCGGTACGTACAGTATGAGGGCCGCCTTGATTTCGTTGTCGTTGAAGTGTTGAAGTGAATACATGCATCATCGCGGCTTCTCTAACAGACACGCAGTTGTTTCCCTTACGGTATTGGCAAATAAACGAGGCGAGCAGCGCACCGACGCCGCCACAGCTCACGTCGAGCGGCGCTTGGAGCTCTTGCCGCCGGCTTCGGCGTCGGCCTTGCGCTTCTTCATGGCGGCGAGCTTCCTCTCTTGCGCGCGCTCTGCCGCTTCCGCCGCCGCCTTGGCCTTGGCTGCTTGCTCCTCCTCCCACTGCGGCAGCTCCTTCCGGTACCGCGGACCCGCCATGTGCGCCTCGATCTGCTCGCGCGTGCGCACGATCGCCGTCCCGGTCACGTTGCACCACACGAGCTTCGCCGCCAGCTTCTCGTCCGGGTGCGCGCTAAACGCCGGCGCAAAATCCGCCAGCGAAAACGTCTTGAGGCCTCGAGCTCGGGCGTAGCGCTTACCGCGGAGATGCTCCTGGATGACGGCCAAGTCGGCTTTCATCTCGTGCGCGGTAGCCGAGCAACGCACCCGCCCGTCCTTGGTGAACTCCAGATCGTCCGTAGCGGCGACGAAGGCGCTGACGTCGGCTGGCACCGGGGCAGCCGCGGGCGCGTTCTCGATCGAGGCCAGCGCACGCCGGGGCGCCGCCACCGTGGGGGCTGCGTCTTCGTCGGTCTTGGTCTGCGCGTTCGAGTCCCGTCGCTCCTTCCCGCTGGTAACGACCGCCCTTGCCTCTCGCGCCGGCTCTTTCGCAGCGACGGAGGCGGCGACGGCAGGAGCAGCGGTCGGCGACTTTGCGGCGCTGCTGATCGAGGACGCAGTCGTCTCGGCGCGTCGTCTCTTTGCGGCGGTCTCGCTCTGGCTGCTCGTGGGCGTCTTGTTTGCAGGCGACTTGGTCGTGGGCGTCTTGTTTGTAGGCGAGTTGGTAGTGGGCGACTTGCTCTTGCGCTCCGGCTGTTGTGCAGCAGCCGCAGCCAGCTCCTTGGGATTCTCTAGCGGTTTGGCGGTCTTGGGCGCCGAGTTGTCGCTGTCGGTCGCGTCCGTGTCGTTGCAGGAGCCATTGGTCGCCACGCGGGCCTTGCTGTCCGTCTCACGCGCCTCCTCCTCCTTCGGCTCCTCCGGCTCCTCCGGCTCCTTCGACACCGCGGACGCCACCACGGCATCGGACGAGGCGCCCACCAGCGCAATGACGCGCTGCTCGCCGTTGGCCGGGTTGGCCGCCACGAAGTCGTACACGTGCTGAATGATGACGTCCGACTTGGCGTTGCCGCGGCACAGCTGAAGCTCCTTGGCCAGCAGCTGCAGCTCCCTCCGCGAGAGGCTCGTTACGTCCAGCGCGACCATCGTGTGCGGGTCGGTACAGTATGTAGCGAGGTCTCTCGGGGGCGGCGCGAGCGTGGTGTGAGGGGGGGGTCGAGAGTTGAGTGTCGAGCGTCGAGAGTCGAGCGTCGAGCGTCGAGCGTCGAGCGTCGAGCGTCGAGCGTCGGGCGGCCTAATGCAATGGACTGGGCGCGGCCGCTCGCCAATCAACCTTGCACGACGACCAGACTGCTCTTGCGAGCCATCATTGGTGGAAATATACCTTTTTGAGTAAAGTAATTGGTGGAAAAGCACGCATTTCTCTATCAAATGATCCCAAAAATCTCAAAGAGTTCTGACGGTAGGCAATGTGTAGCCATCCCTTGTACACGGCACGTCAAAGGCCACTGTATCTTCAGCGCGGATTGAGCGCTTAGTTGAGGCCGCACGAAAGCGTGATCCCGGGAGTTTTTGAACTCGAACCTGTTCGCATAGTCCAGCCCGCATTCTTGGTGTAGCCTGTTGGTAAACGCACTCGCGAAGCAAGTGGTAACAACCTAGTCAAGAGCAACACTATCGCTCCATGATGACGCCCAGAGAGCTCATGGAGCGCCTGCGCATCTGCCTCGGCGTTAAGAACTCGGCGGCGCTGCCGCTGCTGCTGCGGCTGCTGCCCGTCATGTCAGTGCTTCTCCGCGGTGACGCGTCCAGCAGGCCCATCGCGGCCGCCGGGCTCGGCGCGACCGCGTCCTCCTCCGGGGTCAGCCGCGCGTCTCTGATCAGGCAGTAGAGGTCGCGGGACTCCTCCGGGGTGCTCTCCACCTGCTCGTCTCCGTCCTCACCGCTTCCAGCGCTGGCGCCACCGCCGACCACGGCCCTCGCTGGCTGCAAGGGGTCAACCGGCAGCTCCACCAGCAGGGTGCCGGCGTGCGGAGCGGACGGCGCGAGGCCGAACCCCAGCGGCGCCTGGCCCGCGAACCCTCCCTCGGCCTGCTGGCCGCCGTTGCGGTCGACCATGAATTTGTACTCGCCGCTGATGCGCACAACGCGCAGCTTGGACGCGACGATGGCGGCGATCTCGCGCTCGCTCGTGTGCTCGAGCACCAGCGTCTCCTCCTCGTACGGCAGCGCCGCGATGACCTCGAACAGGTGGAAGTACGCGGCGCGCGTCGCGGTGCGCGAGAAGGACACGGCGTGGCTCTCCTCGGGGGCCGAGTCCGCGAGCAGGTGCCGCTGGCTCGCGTTCTGCGTGGACGGGAGCATCTGCAGGAGGACTAGCGACGGGTCCTTGGACACACGGATCAGCACCTTGAACACGTGGCCCCGGCAGTCGCACACGGTCTCGTGGTGCGGCCCCACCACGCGCATCTTGTACTGCGCCGCCTCACTCACCGAGTTGATCAGCGCGCGGCCGCCAGCACCGGCCGCTCGCGGAGGCGCCGCGTCGTATCCGAGCATCTCCACGTTCTTGCGTACGAGGTACCCGCGGTAGCGCGCCTTAATCTTCTCGATCGCCAGCTTCTTCTTGGCGAACGCGCGCCGCGCCAGGAAGGCCTTTCCCTGCTTCTGGAGCACCTGCGCCGCGCCACTCGCGGTGATGTCAGTAGATAGATCTAGATACTTCACTGGGCCGGAGGCGACTGGGACGGCACCATCGGCGCTAGCGTCCTCATCTCGTTGCGGCGGCGCTGGCGTGGCCGACGAGTCCGTCAGGAGGGCAGTAGTAGAGCTACTTCTACGTCCGCCCGCCGCCTGGTCCTTTCCGCTGTGCTGCGCTTGCTCCCTCCCCCTCTCGCCGTCTGCGAGGGCTAAGCTTCCTCTGCTTTCGCGCATGTTGGCTCTCTCGCCGACGCTAATGCTTGAGCTTCCGCCGCCGCCGCTGCGACTGCTACTGTCGCTGCTGTCGCTATCACTTCCACTTTCGCCGCCGCCGTCGCTGTCGCTACGGCCGCCTTCGTCGTTCTCGTCCAGAAACGAGGAGCCCTTGCGCTCGCCTTGGCCCTTGCCGGATCCGCCCCGTTTCTTGGCAGACAGCCGCCGCTTGAGCTCGGCGAGCTCGCCCTGTGTCTTGAGGAGCTCGCTCATGAGGTACTGCTCCTTGGCGGTCGCGACGCCCAGTGCACCGTTGGCTGTCGCGACGAGGCTCTGGTGGCTGCGCCGCCGCTGGTCCTTAAGCGACCGGATCTCGTCCATCGAGTGCACCACCAGCTGACGGTACTTGTCCAGCTCGGCACTCAGCACCGCACTCTGTCGTCTCAGTATCTCCTTCTCCGGGTCGGTCGACGGCGCGTCCGGTAGCTTCGAGGCCGGCTGAACTGGCGGAGAGGACGGAGCGCGGCCCGACAGCGGCGATTCCAAGCCTCCAGACGTGGAGCTGGACGTCGTTGACGCGCTGCCGGCCACCA
The DNA here is from genome assembly GCA_023338055.1 of Phytopythium mirpurense. NCBI lineage: Eukaryota > Oomycota > Peronosporomycetes > Pythiales > Pythiaceae > Phytopythium > Phytopythium mirpurense. Next base: position 9,467 of record JAADXZ010000749.1, read on the forward strand.
AGAACGAGGACGGCGCTTTCGACGGTGAGCCCGTGCTCGTGATGCTCGGCCGCCTCGACCTGGTTGGCCTGCGCAGCGCGTACCCCGCGTACTCGCCGCTCGTACCCGCCAGTTGCTCACTGTACACGCTGCCCGTCGCGCTGGCCGAGGAGGCGACGGCGCCGCGCAGGGACGGGAGCATGGCGGCGGCGGCCGGCTCGAGCGCCAGGTTCTCCAGCGCGACAACGTCTCTCTCCTGCATCAGACGCGTGATGGCCGCCTCGGACATGTGGATGACGCTCTCCTGGCGCTTCTGGTACTCCTTGGCGTAATCGAGCAGTGCCTCGAGCTCCTTGATGCGGCTTTGGGCCTCGATGAGCTCCGCCTCGGCGGTGGCGCTGGACATGACGGCGGCCATGGACGGGGGTGCCGCGTCCTTGTTGAGGATGGTGCTCTTGCGCTGGCTCAGCTCGACGGCTGACATGTGCCGGTCGCGCTGTAGCAGCCGCAGCGACACCTCGAGGTCCTTGACCTTGTCGCGCAGCTTCTGCTTCTCCTCGTGGTGCCTCGCGATCTTGAGCTCGTACTCCGTCTTGAGATTGTGCACGGCTTGGTCGCGCGCGGCCTTAAGCGTCGCCGCCTCGCCCTCCTTCCACTCCTTGAACTTGTGTCGCGTCTCGGCGATCGAGCACACGAGCGTCTGCTTCTCCTCCCACGCGCGGCGCGCGACGTCGTCCGCGCGCTGCTGCAGCTGCTCCGCAGCCGCGCGTGCCTGCGCCAGCTGCGCACGTAGCAGCTCCACCTCCGTGTGGGCCGCCCGCAGCGCGGCCTCGAGCTCGCCGCTCTGCGCCAGGTGGTCGCGGCGCGCGTCGTCCAGCCGCCGGAAGAGCGCCACCTGCCGCGTCTTCTCCTCCACCACCTTGTCGCGCATCTGGGCGTACTCGCGCTGCCAGTGCGTGCGCTCCAGCAGCAGCGCGCGTAGCTTCTCCTCCCGGCTGGATACCACGTCCAGCGACGGCGCGTCCGGCAGCTCAAAGCTCGCCGCCACCCGCGCGGTGGGCGAGGAAGAAAGGAAGCCCCCGGTGGGCCCAGCGACCAGGCGCGAGGCCACCCGCAGCTCCGCGCTCTGGGCGAGCGCCTTGACCCGGAGTGAGGGCGCCGCCACCGCGTTGTCGGTCCCCAGCAGTGACTTCTGGCGCCGCGCGCGCAGCGGCGAGTCGCGCAGCCGCGGGGACAGCAGCGCCTGCCGCCCTCGGTGCGCGTCGCCCTCTCGCTCTCCGTCAGCCTCACCACCCACTCGGCCGGCCTCATCCCGGTTGTTGCTGTCGCGAGTGGGCGTCGTGGCGCCGCGAGGCATCCGCAGAGCGGCGGTCACCGGCGGCAGCACAGCGCCACTACCAAGAGAGCTAGGCTCCGATATTGGCTCCGACCACGGTTCCAACTCCGGCCCGGCGCCTGGGCGCGCGCGCTCTAGCTCGTCGCTGAGCAGGCGGATGGTGGCGGCCATGTGCTCGGCGCTGGCGAGCCGCGCCTGCTCGCGCCGCTGCTCCTCGGCCGCTCGCCGCCGCTGCTGGTCGGCCAGCAGCGCCTGCCGCCGCCGAGCGCTCTCGCTGGCGGCCGCGCTCTCCCGCAGTAGCAGCTCGAGCGTCTCGAGCGCGTTGGCCACCGACGGACAAGGCTCTCCGTCGCCCTCGTCGTGCTCGCCCTCCATGTCGCCCCCTTCGTCCTCGACCTCCTCGGCTCTTGGATCGGCATTGGCGCACGCTGGAGGCGTCGGACGGCCGCGCGGCGTGGCCCAGCCGACCATGCGCTTGGCGACGCTCGGACTCGCCGAGGAGCCGGCGGCTGAGCCGCTGGTCATTGCCCGCGGGGTCAGCTCCGCCAGCCGCGGCAGGAGCACGCCCGCGCCATCGCTTGCGCCGTCTCTGGGCGTCGCCATGCCGTCGGTCGCGTCGCGTCGCCCGGTCGGCGTCTTTTACCGCTTCATTCGCGCGTCGGCGTCGGCTATTTGGGGGTAGCGCGCGCTATGAATACCACCGCCATGAATACCACCACCAGGCGACTGTGCGTGCTCTGTGTGTGTCACCGCCGCCTCAACCTCCTCCTCCTCGGCTTCAAGTCCTGGGCAGCGATGCCTCGATGAGGCGAGGAGATCGAACGACAAGAAGTGACTCAGGGCTGTAGGGAATCCGACGTACTAGGCAAGCGATTCCCTACAAGGGATGGTCTTCGCGCCCTGAGCGCACTTGAGCTCAGTATACCGTTGAAGTTGATCCCTCGGTGGCGTCGACTTGACGTGAGTATGGGTCGCTCGCAGCTATTCACGGAATGCACTGGATTCCCGTCAGCACTGGACACTTGGATACAGTATACCAGCGTCTGTGATTGCTGACGGCCGGACGCCATGCGCGACGTCGCGCATTGTCGCCCGTGCCCCAGACCCAAGACGCCGCCCTCCCCCTCCCTCTCTCCTTACCCAACAACCGCCGCCGCCATGCTCAACTCGCCGTCCCAGAGTCGCCAGCGTCTGCGCGTGGGCATCATCGGCGCCGGCCGCATCGGCATGGTGCACGCGCAGAGCTTGGTGCGCGCGGGCGCCGACGTGGCCGTGATCGCCGACCCGGCGGACGGCGCGGCCGAGGCGGCGGCCACGCGCTTCGGCATCCCTCGCTGGACGCTGGACGCGGCCGAGGTGCTGGCCGACCCCGAGGTGGACGCCGTGGTCATCTGCTCGCCCACGCCGCTGCACGCGCCGCAGATCGAGGCGGCCGCGGCGCAGGGCAAGCACATCTTCTGCGAGAAGCCCATCGACCTGAGCCTCGAGGTGGTCAACGCGGCGCTCGCGGCCGTCGAGGCGGCCGGCGTGGCGCTCATGGTGGGCTTCAACCGGCGCTTCGACGCCAACTTTGCGCGCGTCAAGCACGCGATCGCGAGCGGCGAGATCGGCGCGCTGTCCATGCTGCGCATCACGAGTCGCGACCCGGGCGCGCCGCCGCTGCCGTACCTCAAGGCCTCGGGCGGGCTCTTCCGCGACATGACCATCCACGACTTTGACATGGCGCGCTTCCTCGTGGGCGGCGAGGTGGACGAGGTGTTCGCCATGGCGCAGACCGTCGGCGCCGACGTGGCGGCCGCCGGCGACATCGACGCGGCCGTCGTGCTGCTGCGCTTCAAGAGCGGCGTGCTCGCCTACATCGAGAACTCGCGCGAGGCCGCATACGGCTACGACCAGCGCGTCGAGGCGCTCGGCGCCAAGGGCGCCGTCTCGTGCGACAACAACTACGCCAACGCCGTCACCGTGGCCACGGCCGAGAGCGTGCGCCGCGACCTGCCGCTGCACTTCTTCCTCGAGCGCTACATGCCCGCCTACGTGGCCGAGATGGAGGCCTTCCTGCGCGTCTGCGCGTCCGGCGGCGCGCTCGCCCCGCCCGTGGGCGGCCACGACGGCCGCGAGGCGCTGCTGCTCGCGCTGGCCGCGTCCAAGTCGCTGGCAGAGAACCGGCCCGTCAAGGTGGACGAGCTACGGTAGGGGGGTGCGCAGCGAGCGAGCGGGCGAGGCGGGCATGAAGGCTCGCACCGCCGCACCAGCGTAGGAACCGATAGAACAACCAACTCAAAACAATCGAGGGCAGCGACGGGAACACAACTACGACTGCGTCGAGTAATACATCGCCGGTGCTCGGCCCGTGACTGCGGTGCAATTCGATTCACTCGCGAGGTGGGGGCTCGCGCCACAGGGTGGTTGGAAGGGTGGCCGCCACCTAGAAGACGATCGTGTCGAGCATGGCGCCGAGGCACTGGACCGTGTTGAGCGCCATGAGGTCGTACACGTCCGTCTCGAGGTGCTTCTTGGGGTCGAGCTTGCCGACGTTGAGCACCTCTAGCTCCTCGGGTGTCTTCTCCTCCTCCTCCTGCACGCGCTGGTTGTACTGCTCCGTGAGCGCCAGCATGCTCTTGACGGTCGCCTCGTTGGCCTGCGCGTGGTCCTCGAACTTGGCGAGCACGAGCCCGTCGCTCCACGTGTTCTTGTGCAGGTTCATGAGCATCTGCTCCTCGAGCTCGTTCTTGCGGTAGTCGATGGCGATCGAGTAGTAGTGGCGGTTGAGACCGTGGATGAGCGCCTGGATGGACGGCTTGTTGAGGTGCCCGATGTTGGACGTGGTCTGGCGCGGCTCCTGGCCCATCATCATGAGCTGCGGGTTGATGAGGCGGAAGGCGTCGATCACCACCTTGCCCTTGACGCTCTGGATCGGGTCCACCACCACGGCCACGGCGCGCGGGTTGAGCGCCTCGAAGCTCTGCTGCGTGTTGATGTCCACGCCCGAGAGCCAGCAGCCGAAGCCCGGGTGCGAGTGGTACCAGCCCACGACCATCTCGGCGCGCCCGGTCTGCTTGAGCATCTCCAGCATCTTCATTTGGAACACCGGGTCCACGGCCTCGACGCTCACGCCCGTGCCGCTCTGAGGCATGGCGAACACGTCGATGCAGTTGACCGTGTAGTCGTCCACGAACTCGCCCAGCATCAGGCCCATCACCTCCATCGGCACGCCCGCGCGCCCTGCCTCAGCAGTCGCGACAGCCGCCCAGAGCGCGTCAGTCAACGCCTAGCCGCCGGCCCGCCCACCCCCATTGCACTGCCGACCCTACGCACCGTGCTTGAGCATCTTGAGCAGCGCCAGCGACGAGATGTGCACCTTCTCGGCCGTGTCCACCAGCGGGCCGTCCATGCCCGCGCCTCCCTGGCCGGGGAGCCCCGGCAGGTTGCCGAACAGCCGCTGCAGCCGGTCCATCGTCTGCGCTTGGTTTGCTGCTGTGCTGTTGCTGGTGCTTCCTTTGCTTCGGCTTCTGCTTGTTTGGTAAGATCGGGGGCGGGGGGGGGGACACATTAG
>JAADXZ010000750.1:0-14313 GCA_023338055.1 Phytopythium mirpurense
TTGGTCAATAGAGTCAGGAAGGTCGTGGGAGGTGTCGGACGCGCTCATCCCGGCAGTTAGGAGCCCTGAAAAGTCGACTGATGGTCAGGATGGAGGTCTGCCGTGGCTCCAGATCTGCCCGTTTGGATCGGACACTCGCGACCAAACTGACCGTTTACATGCGATGGGCGATGGCTGAAACATCCTGCGACGAGGCGTCTTGATTCGGTTATGAAAGTGGATAGATGCATCTTTGATTCTTGGCAACGCTTGGCGCGGCATGCGAGCGTGACTGCAGGCTCGACCACCCCCCAACAACACCAACAACACAAACCACCGACCGACCAACGAGGCAAGCATAGAGTCGCGAAGCAAGACGAGTCGAACGTTACCTCAATCATCGCACGCACGCACACTGTGTGCGATTCCCGTGCATCTGGCGTGCCTACCTCACTCCGCCTCGGGCTCGCTCTCTTCCTTCGCCACGGCGTTCACCTTGACGAGCCCTCCGTTCTCCTTGGTCCCCAACGCTTTGGCTCCGCGCTTGCCTCGCTTCCCCTGTCTCCACTTGTTGGCCTCGTTCTCGCTCTGAGCCTCGGGAGACTCCTCGCCTCCAACCCGCGGCGCAGGCTGCTTGGTCGGGTACGTCATCGCCAGTCCCTCCGAGAAGAACGGGTGATTCGTCAGCGCGTTCACAAAGTACAGCCGAATGGGCTCGTTTGAGTCGACCAATCGGATCTGCGCGTGCAGATCGACCGACTTTGGCAGCAGCAGCACGGGCTTCTCGGGCAGCGGCCACAGCGCCGGGTCGCACCACACGTCCTCCGGCAGCAGATCGTCCGCCATGAGCCGGATCGACTCGGTGTAGAGGCTCTTCCACTCGCGGTCGGCCAGCGCCGCGCGCTCCTGTCGCGCCACCTTGTACTTCTCCCACTGCACGCCCTTGCAGCTCGACTCGGGCAGCCAGTGCAGTCGCTCCCAGTACGCCTGCCGCCGCACGTACTGCGCCCTGAGGCACCGCGTCGCCCACTTGGCCACCGACGCGTACGCCAAGTCCGGGACCCGGAGCCAGCTCGTGCGGTGGGTGCACATCGTGTCCCACGGCTTGGTCTGCTCGAGCGACGCGACGACTCGGAAGTCGAGCATCTGGAACGCGGGCGCGCTGTCCCCCTTGCCTCCGACTCCGTCCGCTTGCTCGTTGCTCGGCTGCGGCCACTGAAGAACGTGCCGCGGGTGCACCTCCTGCGCCTTGCGCACACGTTTGGCCGGACGCTCCTGGGTCTCCTCCTCCTTCTCCTCCTTCTCCACCTTTTTCACCATCGCATTGTTCACAACCGTCTTCGCATGGGATGGGGGCCGTCCGCGACGAGCAGGCGACGCGCGTCGCGGAGGGGGAGTCGGCGACCGCTTGAGCGAAGCGCTTCGCTTCTGCTTGGTCCAACGCGGCACTCCGCGCTGCCGCTTAGTCGGCCCTCGAGTCCGACCGGAAGGCTTCTCTTCCTCCTCCTCATTGTTCGACGCCTTCGAGTCCGCTACGATTTGCTCCTCGCCTTTCTCCGCGTGCTGCGCGGCGTCTTCGTGCTTGTCGGCGTCGTCCACCGTCGCCTCTCCTTCGTCCTCTTGACCCTTGACTCCGCCCGCTAGCGACCGCACGGGAAGCTTCTCGCACTTGACGGACAAACTCGTCGCTGGACTTGTAGCAACCGCACTCGAGACGGTCGGAGCTGGAAGAGGCGCCGTGGCGACCGCGACGGTTGGGGACGGCGGCGGACTGTTGGCCGCGAACAGCGGCGCCAACGCCGGGGCCGCAGCGGGCGTCAGCTCCTGGAGCGTCATCATGAGCACGCCATGCATCGACGCCTGGTCCGCGCTCGCGCCCGTGTCCACTGCCGTCGCGGCGCTCTCCTTCCCGTCCGATACCTGCCGTTGCTCGCGCTGGCACTCGACCAGCAGCGGCCGCAGCTTGTCGAGGTCCCCGACGCAGTACACGCGCCGCTTGAGGAACCGCAGGAGTGTGTCCGGCGCGACGCCCTCGCTCTTCTGCGCCCGCAGCTCGTCATTTGAGGCGCGCAGCTCGTCGCGCTCCCGCGTCAGCGCCGCGACCTCGTCCGCGCGCTCCTGCTTCTCCGCCTCGAGCTCCACGATACGGTCGGCCACGGACGCCAGGGACCCGTACTGGCGCACGAACTCCTCCACCTGCGCCAGCGTCTCGGCCAGCGACGCGCGCGTAAACGTGAGCGCCGGTGCCGCCTTGGCCATCGCAGTCGGTCGCCTGGGAGTCGTGGCGGGAGAATGGCGAGATGGCGTTTGCGGCGTTTCCTGGATGGAGGCTCAAAGATCGCCAATGGGTGAATGCGAAAGGGTTTCAACCAATCATCGGCCGCGAAAGAGGTCGATAGGAATCGCTATATCAGTGGTCGTTTGGGATTGCATTTTGATGAGGTACTGATTTACAAATGTTCTTGTGACAGTTGGACACTTGTTGCAGAAGCCAGGTATAAAACCACAGAAAGTCTTGAAAGGAAAGGGAAAGTAACACAGTACAGTACTATAACGGGTTGAACCGGTTGGCTGTCTCGGTTGGTGACTATGATGTTCTTTATGCTCCACACCTCCACAGACCAAACCTTACTCTCGCTCCATTCTTTTTATCGTTCGTGATGCTCCTCACTACCGTCCTTGGACTCCTCCTGCAGGGCGATCTGTTGGTGCGGGGAGAACAGCGGCAGCGCGTACCGCGTCTCAACCAACTCGGTGAACCTCTCGTCCTGGTAGAACGGGTGCCACGACGGCGCGGCTGCAAAGTACGTGCGCGACGGGTTCTCGTGGTCCTCGGCCGCCAGCTCCGCCAGCAGGTCGCCCGACTTGGGCAGCCACGACACGTGCGCCGCCGGCATGTACCACAGCGCGGGGTCGCACCAGACGTCGTCGCGCAGGACGCCGGCCGCCATGAGCTCGATCGACTCCTCGTACAACTTCCGCCACACGCGCGCGGCATACGAGGCGCGGCGCGAGCGCGCTTTGCGGTACTTGGACCACTCGACGCCGACGCAGACCGTCTCGCTGATGGGCAGCCAGTGCAGCCGCTCCCAGAACTCGCGCCGTAGTACGAACTGCGTGCGCAGCGTCGCCTTGAGCCACTTGAGCGCGCGCGCGTCGACGGCGTCGGGGTTGATCAGGCTGCAGAAACGCGCACGGCGAACAAACATGTCGTTCCACGGCTCCGTGGCCTCAAGCGCCTCGATGCCTTTCAGCGTCAGGAACGTGGCACTCTGCTTCATGTTGACCAGGTTGCGCCGGTCCGACGGCCACTCAATGATCTGCTTGACGAGGACGTCGCTGGCGGTGCGCTTAACGCCGATGCCAGCAGCAACGGCCTCGGCCTGTTTCGCGGCCGCGCGTGTCCGTCGAGGCGCTTGGGACGGTTGGGAGCCGAGAGGAGCAGTCGGTGATGCCGAACTTGACGATGAAGGCGATGCCGTGGAAGACGATTGCGCCTTCGTTGAGGACGTTGAAGACTCCAGACGTTGTTCAAGAGACTTCACTGCGGGTGTGTCAGCCTGTTTTCGACCAAGATGCTGAGGCGAAGGCGACGGCGTCGGTGACGATGGGGACGGCGAGAGGAGAATGTGCGTCGATCGCTTGTAAGCGGGCCGGATGATGTCGGGTGACGGTACTGGACAGTCGACCACGCTGGCACGATTGTCTCTACCTCGAGCCGGAGATTTTGTTGTATCCTGTACTGGCGCTTGCTCTTCGAGCGTCGTTCGGTGGTCGCTTGGTGGTGGTCGGGGTGGTGATGGAAGGGATGCAGCAGGCTGACGAGGCGGAGAGGGTTGCGGCGCCTCGAGTGTCGGCGATACGCTCACCCGCGCCCGCTTCTCAGGCCGAGACGGCGACTCAACTGGAGCTACTAGTGCGAGATCGTCGTCGTCCGAGAGACACACGACGATCGACGCTGCTTGAGCGCGCTTCCGTCGTCTCCGACGTTGTTTCTTCTCGTCAGGCTCGTTCTGCGCACCCACCTTGCTCTCGGTTCTGGCTCGTTTACTGCCACTGCTGCTGGAAGCGCACGCCTTCTTCGCACCAGCTCGAGTCGATGACCCGTCTTTGATCTGATGCTGGAGCGAAGCTACCGGCGACGCCTTGGACGACGACGCCATGAGCGACTGGACCGCTGGCTCTTCGCGCCGTGATACCATAGCTGGTACCGGGCGGGAAGCTCTGACCCCCGCATTCACCGCCAGCCGTGATGCATGGAGAGCCTCCGTCACTGGCGTGCGGATCGGCGTCCCCGAGCTGGCCCTAGTCGGCGGAGGCGTTGCTGGCGCCGGCTGCTGCGCCGTCGGGACGCTGGTTTCGTGGACCGCCAAGAAGACTGTGCGCGGTGGCACTGCGACCTGCGGCGCCTGGCCCGCGTGCCAGCGCGCGATCGACAGCTCGAGCAGCTGCAGACCGCCGAGGCACACGAACTCGCGCTTGAGGTGCTCGAACAGCGCGGCCGGCGCGTAGCGCGCACGCAGCGCCTCCCCCTCCTTCTTGGCGCGGCTCAGCTGCGCCCTCAGAGTGTTCACGCGGCGGTACAGCGCCGCGATCTCGTGGCTTTGCGCCTCCACCTTGGCGCGCGCCGCCCGCGTGGACCCGAACGTGGCCTCAAAGTACTCGACGTCCTGCAGAATGGTCGAGACGGAGGCCGGCTCACTCGCCGCCATCTCTGCTCTCTCCCTCTTTCTCTCTCTTCAGCTTTACGAGCGCCGCAGCGGGGTGTCGGTGTACTGTAGTTTAAGGCGTGCAGATGCGTGGCTTGGCGTGGCTTGGCGCGGCTTGGCGTGGCGTCCTGGCCCCTGCAAGGAAGAGCGCCGCACTCCAGACTCGCGCGCGCTTTAGCCCTCGATTTTGGCCTTTGGCTTGTTCTGCGCGCTCGTTTTCCCGCCGCTTGTTGTTCCGTTTTTGGAGGGGGACTGGGGACAGCGCATTAGACGCGGAATTATACGAGGTCACAACTCGCTAATTCCGTGTCTAAAAGTGTCCTTTCAAGGCAAACTCGATAGAAAACAGGCCCTTTGCCTTGCTAGAATTATCTCTTGGTTGGGGCTTATTGGCTGCTTTATATTCGCTAAAATCACGGATGATCTGTGAGAGGAGAGAACATTGAAACACCGTATTCACCCTACACGAACTCGCTCGTTGCGCATCGCATTGGAGGCTCAGAGTGCCAGTTCTCAACGAATCAATGGCCTCAACAACGACGCTACAGTAGAGCCCTTCGCTCTCCTCCCTCACTCTCGCCAGCTCAACACGTATGCGATCCAAGCGACGCCAGCACCAGTGCACTGGTGTATCATCTCTGCGTCGACCAGGCCGACTCCGCCGGGGAGTCCGCCCAGATGAATACCTTGATCAAATGAAGGAGCTGATCAGTTCGCAGTCAAGTGGCGGCTCAGCCGACCAGATTACGTCCCGTTCGTAGTTGAACTGGTGGACCTCGCCTCCATCTGGGCCCGATACTCGCGCTCGAGCTTGTCCGCCTCCATCTCCGCAGCTATCCGAGCGGCCACCTGCTTGGGCAGCAGCTCCTCCTGGATCTTCCGGCGTTTGCGGTCGAACTCGCGCTCCACCTGCTTGTCCAGATCGCGGCGGAAGTTGCGGCGCGCCCGCGACTTGGCGCGCTCGGCCGCACTCTTGGCCTGCTTGGACTGCATCAGCGCGCGTTTCCCGCCCTCGCGCCTCTGTTGCCCTTCCTTCCTCTCCAAGTACGCAGTCCACTGGTCCTTGTACTCGTCCTCCTTGACAATCTCCGCATGAACTTGAGGCCCAGCAGATACGCAAACGACGCAGCGAGGGGCGACAAACGACCGGCCGCGGTCCTTCCCCCCGAAGTGTCTTCGCTCGTATTCCCGCCGGCAGCACGCGCACTTCACCCGCTCCTTGTGCGCGTCTGTGTCCGTGATGGCCTGCACATCCGGCAGGAACGTTCGATGGCATCGCCAGCAGGCAGTCGACGGCGTCTCTCCTTCCGCCGCGACGTGATTGGGCGCCGAGCTCATCGCTGCATCCGCCGTCTTGGTGCCAAGTTGGTGGTGGTAATGCCAACTGGTTGGAACCTCGATTCGTAAATAATGACCTGGTCACACTTATGTCATTATTTCGAACGAGTGTCATCACCTCTGGCAGCTTCCATACCAACACTCGCGAAAATGGCGCTAGCGGTGCTGTCGCTCAATGGCAAGGCGCAGGTGGCGCTGCGCGCGGCCGCGGCCGCCGACCGTGACGGAGAGTCCGGCGTGCAGACGGATCTCAAGCTTGAGCAGGTCCCACAGGCGGATGGAGGCGCCGGGAGTGTGGCTGTGGGCGAGGCAACGCGCGAGGTGATGAAGCTGCTCGGCGCGCTCGTGCGCGTCAAGATCTCGGACGGCCGCGTGGTCGTGGGCCACTTCCACTGCTTCGACAAGCACCAGAACGTGATCGTCAAGGACGCGCGCGAATTCCCGCCGCTGCGCTCCCGGCCGCCGGTCGCCAAGGGCAAGGACAAGACGGAGAAGGCCCGGGCGATGACCGAGGAGGAGGCCGCCGACGAGGACGCGCACTTCGCCGGCGTCGCGGCCGCCAAGCGCGCAATCGGCGGCCGCGCGCTCGGCATGGTGCTCGTGCCGGGCAAGCACATTGTGTACATGAAGGTGGTGCCGTCGACAGTCGCGCAGGGGCTCGCTCTGTGAGCTGGAAGCGACCAACAAGCTGGAGAACCTACTGCTCGTGTGGTGTGGTGCGGTAAAGCGACGCCATTGAAGCGATGGCTGCTACGGTAGCCCCTCGACCTCGCCCTCGTCAATAAACGTGTCTACGTGCGAGATCATCTCCGTCACGAGGCGCTGCATGTCCTCCGTCTCCCGAGGCGACAGCGCGTCTTCCGGTCGCGGCCGGAGCACAAACTCGGTGAAGAGCGCCGCCAAGAGCTCCGCGCCCATCTCGTTGGTCGTCGCGTACGCGTTTACGTCGTTCAGATGGAACAGCAAGCACGCGATCATCTTCCTGGTAGTCGCACAAGCATCCGGGGTCAGTTTGCGCTCAGTGCTTTACCATCTCAGCACACTCGAAGGCCACCTCCACACCTGTTCCTTGTAGGGAGCGCGTCCAGGAGCGCCTTGAGGTTCCTCGACAGCTCAAACTTCTCGGTGGCGGCGTCAGTGGCCAACGTCTTGAAGTCCTGGAACATCTCGAACGGGACCAGCGGGTGCTCGAGCTGCCGCAGCCACGTCTTGACCACGGCCCCTGCAGTCGCCGCATCCAGCACCGCCGCCAGTTCTTCTTTGCTGGGCTTCTGGCCGGATGCAGGCGCTTCGACCTCTGCGAATCGGTTGAGAAACCTGAGCGCGGTCTGCACCACACGGAAACGCGATACGCTATGAGCCTCCTCTAGCCAACAGCATGTCTACAAGGCGTGGCTGACGCACCTTGAGCTTGGCCGAGTCGGCCTCCAGCTCGTAGAAGTGCGGCGTCTCGACCCCAGGCGTCGAGTTGAAGATGTAGTGGATCGACAGGGTGACGGCCCGTGGGACAGCGTGGCCCGGGCCGCATAGCACCACGGTCTCCATGTCCAGCGCGCTGGATCGGCGCCGCGGGATCGTCTTGGACGACGGCATCTTCTTGAGCTTCGCGCCGGTCGAGGGCGAGTTCACGTCTGGCCTGGGGCTGTTGGCGCTGCGGATCAGCAGCGAGTCCAACGTGTTCACCCACGTGACCGTAACCTGCGGCGAGTCAGCCATGAGGCTGTACACGCGCGAGGAATTGGGCGTCCCGCTCTTCTCTGGCTTGCCGCCGGTGCTGGCGCCCTCTTCATTGTTGTTGTTGTCATCATCCGAGGAGACGTAGTCGTCGGCATAATGCGTCCCCCACGTGTTGCGGCACGTGATGTCGAAGCGGCAGCCCTTGTACTTGGGGTGGCTCGGCTTTCCGATGCGCTGGATCAGCCGAAGCGAGATCGAGCCGATCTCTCCCAACGGGATCGGGCCCCACGCCGAGGGCACCACGTCCGCGTAGTACCGCACCTCGTTCGTCTTGGCGTACAGCACAAAGTAGCGCGAGTTCCACTTCTTCATGCCCTTGATGCCGCGGCGCTGCTTCTGCCGAAGCCACCCCTCTAAGATCACGCCACTCCCCGGGTGGCCAGGAAACGCGCCCGGCTGCTTGCGCTGACCGGGGCTCATCGAGTCGGGCGTCTCGTAGCTAAAGGTTCGTCGCATTGCCACCTCGGCAGGCACCGCTGGCGACATGTCACCACTTCGAGGCGTGCCACTGCCGCCGCCACCGCCATAGTCCGAGTGGGACGGCGACTGCTTGAGGCGACTCGTCCGACGGTTGATGATCAGCATCGGTGCCTGGGCAGGCGCATCGCTCGCGGTGTTGCTCTTGGTCGACGTCGGCGGCTCTCCAGGCGACGAAATGGCTTCGTTGGTGAGCGGAGATGCCGGCGCGCCCAAGTTCGTCGTCACCTGGAGTTTGGAGCCTCGGCGCTGGCTGATCCCCCGCTCGGATCCTCCACCGACGCTGCCTAAACGGCTCGGCCCCGACGAATCTTTAGCGCTCTCCGACGCGCTCGCACTACCGCTCGATTGCCGTCCAGACTCTCGCGCTTCGTTGCCCTGGACAGACTCTAACGACGGAGACCCAGTCGCGGCGTCAAAGCCGCCCTTGCCACGCGCCGCGAACGGCGACAGCGTCTTTGTCTTGGCCATGAGCTTCTGGAAGCTCGTCTGCCTCTTCCCTGGCTGCTGCAGTCCGCCCGCGCGTTGTATGCCCGGCTGAGAGCCGGGAGGCAACATTACCCCGCTACTAGAAGCGTCTCCACCGACAGTCGACGCGTCTCCGAGGTCCGTGAGGCGCTTCAGCTTGACCTGCTCCTTCCCACCTCGTCGCTGGCTGCCGCTGCTGACAAGCTCGGGCGTTTCGGCACTAGGCTCGCTCGTGTCTTTTCTATCTATTGCCACCAAAGGTTGCTCGGATAGCTTCGCGCGAGCCGCTGCAGCACCGTCGTCGTCCTGATGTCCACTGCTCACCGGCGAGTGCTTCCTCGCTGTGGACGCTATGGACGCAGCAGCGCCCACCTTCGCGAGCTCATCGCCCTCGTCATCGCTCTCCGAGTCGCTGTACCACTTGCGGCTACCCGAGCGCTTCGTCTGCTTGCTACGCCGCGTGGACTCGGCCGCCTTCTCGCTCGCGCCCTTGCCGCGGGACTCGACCGAGGAGGACGCCTCGCTCCTGCTCGCCTTGCGCTCGCTCTCCCGCGCGCGCGGCGCGATCTCCACGGACGACGATGCCTCGGAACTGTCGCTCAGGATCTCGCCCACCCTCGGCTGCGCCTTTGGCATGTCCTGCCCGCGCCGGAAGCGCGACCCGAACGCCGACGCCATGTTGGAGGAATTTCTGGCGGCCCGCTTGCTCGATCTTTCCATGGGCACATTGCGTGGTAGTCCGTAGCGAATGGTGCATATTACTTCTAGGATGAGCGTAGGGACCTGGTGCGCCTAATTTATTTCGGATAGTACCCAACTTCAAGAAAAGTCTGATCTATGATTTCTGTCAAACAATTTTTTTTAATAGGTTGATAAATGCTGATTTAAGTAACTATGTTTATAAAATTGGAGACTATATCAGATTATAAAGGTTCTCGCACCACAGCGTTGTGTCAATTGCCGGGTCAACACCAGTTCTCAATCGACAGCGAAGGCGGAACTTTCCTCGCGAAGAAGAGCATGGACGACTTCCGTGGTAAAGAGAACGGGATCGACCGCGTGGACAAGCTCCGAGCGACGGCGTCCACGATGGTGGCGACCGCGTGCGCGCTTGAAAAGAATGTCTGCGCGCTGGGGCTGGACTACCAAGCACTGGAGCGCGAGAACACGGCGCTCCAGGAGAAGCTGCGTGCCGCGGAGGCGAGAGCGCACGCGGCCGCGCTCACTCCTGGAGACCTGGCGGCGGTGCTGCTGCAAGCCTTCAAGTGCTCGGGCGACCTGAACCTGCTCGTCTCGACGGTGATGGGTGCGATCCACACCAAGGCGGGGGTGGTCGCCTTTCTTGGCGCGCAGGAGAAACCGCTTCTGCTCGTGCAACACTTGGGGCCGCCATATCTCGCGGCTACGATCGCAAGCACAGCGGCAGATGCCATGGGTAGCACTCTAGAGGCCAAGGCGATCGGGCGAGCAGAGGAACAAGCAGGAGCGGCGACGAAGACGGACGTGGAGGATGAGGTTAAGGCGAAGCCGGAAGAGAGCCCAGAGATCGACATGGACACGGCAACGGTGGCGGCGGAGGACACGACGACGGAGGTCAAGAAGACGGTGGACACGGCCAAGATCGAGCCGGAGGCAGAAGACACGGAGGAAGAGGACGGACACGCGGCGGTCCGTGTGAAGCGCAAGCGGCAGCGCGCAGAGGACTCGGAGGACTCGTCGGTGCGTACTTGGTTCCGCGGTGCGGGGCTGCGCTCCCGCAAGTCCTCGTGTCCCAGCAAGAAGAGCCTGTAGGGCCGACCTGCGCGAGAGCGGTACTCACACTGGGTGCTGTCGTTGCGTGGCGCTGGCGCAGGCGTGCTGCGTCTCGTAGCTTTCTGTGTGCCACCACGCTCTACTGGCCGCTGCTTTTGACGTCAGCACCGTGGGTCAGCTGATAGTGAGCGGTTAATTTGAATTGATTATTGAGCCTACGAGTGCTGGCGATGGCGAGCGCCACCGATGGACCAGCCGCGTGTCAAGCACAAGCGAGTACGAGTCCATCACGGGAAGGCGGGCGACTCCACGGCGACGCGACCGCGTCTTGTCGTCACGCGATGTCGCGTCCTCGGACTGGTCAGAGGGAGCAGTGAGGGGATGGACGCAAGGCTTCGACGCCGCTTGGCCGGCGGTGGCGTAGACGGCGCCGACCGAGGCGCAGAGCTCCGCGTTCGCCGTTGTACGAGTCGGTAATTGAGCGCAGCGTTCTCGAAGACCAGTGCTGCGATCCGGTCCCCATTCTCGGTCTCTGCGCGCGACTTGGCAGCGCTCACTGCAGCCGCCACAAGCTGCGCGTCGACGTTGGCGGCCGTCAGCTCCTTGTTCGCGGCTTCAAGCTCTGCCGTCCGTGCCGCTTGGTCTCGCGTCTGCTGCTCCAACCTCACGTTCTCGCCTTGCGTCGCCGCCAGTTCTGCATGCGCTGTCTCGAGCTGCGCCTCGAGCGCCCGACACCTCCTCATGAGCGTGGCGACGCCTGTCGAGAGCGTCAGGTTGTCCTTGCTCAGTGCGTCCATCTTCGCGCGCAGCTCAGCCTCGTGGTCGATAGCGAGGAGCCCCGCCTTCTCTAGGCCTTCCTGCGCATGCTTCTCCGCCTCCACACTCGCTGACGCGTCCTCCATCTCCTCTCGCAGCTCCTCCAACTCGAGCTTGAGCCGCTTGTTCTCACGCGCGGCTTCGTCCAGCGCTCGCTCGCTCGCCGAGCGCTCAATCGCCAGCCGCGACCGCTCCGAGCCCAGCTTGGCCACCTCCTGTTCGAGTGCGTCACGCTCGACCGCCACGCGCGCGCTGCCCATCTTGTGCGCTTGAAGTTCGCGACGTGCCGTGTCGGCGGCAGTCTGCAGTCTGTCCGCCCTGTCACGCAGCACCTTGCGCTCGTGCCGCTCTCTCACGGCGCGCGCGCTCAACGCGTCCAGCTCTCGCCGGAGCGCCGCTGCGCTGGCCATCGGCGGTCCATTGGCGGTCGCAGCGCTGGAGGCATCACCGCCCTTTGCCATCGCGCTTCGAGGTGGCAAAAGGCGCCAAACGGTGTCGGTGTGGCAAGTGACGACGCCAGATCTCGGTAGTCGCAGCACCACTGGATACACAAGCGCTGGGATTGGGCATAAATCACATAAACTTGATTTATCGCAATGAGGATTGGGCATAAATGGACGCAGAACAAGATATTTGAATCAATCCGCGCACGATATCATAGGAAACTTGAAGTTGATCAACTTGAAGCGGGAGGGAACTGTGAGAGTAGCATTCACTCAAAGCAGCCCGCGAAGGAAGAGGGCTCGCCGCAGTACGCTGCGTGCTAGGAACAACGTTTGGTGCGCATTGTATAGGCAAACCCTCGCCTTTCTGGTCGTCTGACCGTAACTGGGCCGCCATGGTCTTCCGACCGAATCCACACCTCACTGCGGTTGTAGATAACAGTCCAGCCAATGCTCATGCGCCAGCCAACTGAGCCTAAGACTGCGTTCTCCTTGCAAGTGCAGCCAGCAACAGAAGGGAATGCAAGTGACGTCCTCCTTAGATCGGTAGTGTGTACGGTATTGAATGGGATCCCTGGCCCCACTCACTCAACGGAGCCCTCGTGTCTAGTGCGAGTGTGGCCATCAAGAGAGGATAGGTCTAGCGGACGGAGATGCCCCGATCGTCCACATACGTCCGCCAAGAGTGTACGACACAAGTACCCTGCGAATATCCGGTGCCAGTGGGTCCGCCAAGGACCGACTCAGGAGTTACAACATGCGCCTGAAGCAGCACCATGCACGCTCCCCTCCCCACTCTTCCCTTTGCATCCAAGCCGACACGTACCCGAATCCATTGCCAGGCTAACTGACCAACCGACTAGCCGATAGCATGGCGGGCCAGAACGTAGAGCTGCTGCTAGCGGTGCGCGAGGGCGAAATCGGGGTCCTATACTAGCTTCTGGACGCGGCGCTTGTGCCGCCGCGCGCGACGCGCAGGGCGACTCAGCGCTGGGCGAGCTCACGGTCTCTCCGTGACAGTTCTTTCAGGCGGTCGCCTTCGGCAGCGCGGATGGCGTGCGCCACGGCGTGGGCCGCTTCCTGCACGCGCGCGGCTGCTCCCCCATGCTGCTGGCCGCTGCTGGACGTGCCCCAGCTGCTCGTCTTCCGCCGGACCGACGTGGCGACCGCGACGAGTGCGACTGGATGGCGCTATATCTGACCACGATGTCCGGCAGTGCGCGCGTGGTGGAGCATGGCGCGTCTCGCGGACGGACACGGCGCTGCGCTTGGCTGTGCAGCACGCACACTTAGGGCTCATGCGGCAGCTGCGCGGTCGTCGCCGACCTGCTCCGGGAAGCGCTCGAGCACGTAATGGAGCGCAAGTTTGTGCTGGACGACGACGCGTGCGTCTTCTTCCGGCTCGTGCTCGAGCACTTCAGCGGACACGAGCGAGACGCGGTCGACGTCCGACGGAGCTCGAAGCGGCTGAGAAGGCGATGGATGCCACTGAGAGTGGCTACTATACTCGAACCCGACAATAGGAGCGCCGTCAGTAAGCTGGACGTGCTGTCAAGTTCTTCCACGGCTTCTACCTCGACGCACCGTCGTCACGGCTTGTCCATGTGTTCCGGTCAGGAGTCGATGGAGTTTACTATCGTGGGCCAAGCGGTTGAGGGCGAGTTGGTCGAGCTCATCGACGGCCTGCACGACTTCCTGTACCACAATTCGCGGCTCAGTCGAGCGGCGGGGGGCTCCGCGAGTTCCTGGAGCTGACGGATGAGATAGAGTAGCGCAAAGGACGACCCGAACCCCGTCATGAGGCTGGCGCTCGCCAGGCGATCGTCCTCGCACGTGGCGCTCTGTGCAGCCAAGTACGCCTACTTGCTGGGGCACAAAGCGTCAGGCGACTGGCTCGCGCCGAGAATGCAGTGCCAACCTTCGCTGGCGACTGGATTCAGCAGCCCTGCCGTCTCCGTGGCGCTTCCGCAGGGCGTGGGCGACTTCCCGTTCGTGTTCGCGGTGCAGGAGGGCGGCGACGACGTCGTGGAGCTCGAGCTGCTGGCAGAAGTCGTCGACGAGGAGACGGACCCGGTAGACGCGACCATTCGAGTCGAGGTTGTGGGCCAAGGCGCGGAGCAGCTCGACAACTGGTCGGCCGTGGAGCTCGCGAGCCATGTCGGGTACGAGGACATTGTCAAGCACCTGCTGGTCAAGAAGCGCGTCGCGACCGCCGTCAAGAGCGTTGTGGTGCTGCAGCGAGCGCGGACGAGGGCAAACGCGCGGCTTGGGGCGAGCACCGCGTGAACAGAACCGACATTTGCATTATTAGCTGTAAGTTGGTGTCATTGGAGCGACTGAGGCGTGACGGATACAACCTAAAGTAGGTAGAACGAGTTGAAGCTAGTAGGATCCTTCCCTTTCGCTTTGTTCTCACAAATGACCGCGTCGCATACAATATGTCGCTCTCAGTCTCGCGAGTGTCCGATCCAAACGGGCAGATCTGGAGCCACGGCAGACCTCCATCCTGACCATCAGTCGACTTTTCAGGGCTCCTAACTGCCGGGATGAGCGCGTCCGACACCTCCCACGACCTTCCTGACTCTATTGACCAA
>JAADXZ010000751.1:0-14292 GCA_023338055.1 Phytopythium mirpurense
AATAATAATAATAATAATAATAATAATAATAATAATAATAATAATAATAATAATAATACGCAATGGCACGAATATGAGTCTTGATCCGTTGCGAGCTCATGCTACAGTATATGTATTTGCTCACTGCTAAAACAAATGAAGTTAAACAAGATTTTAAATTTATCGCACTTTTACCTAAATGAATGCGTGATACTATTGAAATATTTTTTGTGTAGATGGGCTGACGGTCATCAGATGCTGTATATTTGGCATTGGACATAGAAAGAGTAAGCCATCTTTGTTTGAATTACTGTATTTGGAGCGAATGCAACATTTTAATATTTAATAGACTCCAGTATTTCAACGATTTGGCCGAACTACCGGTGTAATCCAGATATACTGTAGGGTCGTTGTGATTTTTAGTTCTTGATCTACACAGCTGCCAAGTACAGCCGCCGCTGTCAACATAGATGTGTGGCCATGAAAACTTGAAAACAGAATGTGCTGCCGTCTAATCTCTGAATCGGATAAGAGCAGCAAGCTGCGCACCTTGAGCACAGATGTTTGAGTGCAGCTGGGGAATCAGCACTGAGGTGAATAATTGGTGGCTGCGTCAAATTCCAGCGCCACCACCTGCCACGAGCGCAAGCGCACACCCAGCGTTGGTGATTTCGCCAGTGCCACGTGGGATGAGTGCATCCGTGTTAAACCAGCAGGCTGGTGGGTTCGGGGCCTTGCTGGCTTGTGTCCCTGTTTACCATCTGATCTGCCCACAAGTCAGATGGTGGCGCGCTATTTTTGCGAAAATGAGAACTTCGCGTGCATTTCTTGTGGCACAGTCGTTCGCCTATATCGCCTCGCCTTGTTTCGCGTGCCCGACTTGAGCCCCCACGGACACACTTGAGCGTCTCCATTCCCGCCACCAACAGCTCCGAACTATCCCCGCGCAACCTCCAGCTCGCCTACCGATTCGTGTACCGTTCCACACGAGGACGCCCCTCCCCCGCGAACTTACGGTTGCACGTCTCGGTGTATTCTTTCACGGACGGATACCGAGGCATTGCTGGACGGGCCCCAGTCGACAAACAGAGTCCACGCGCCAGTGCGCGTACGGCTAGTCCTCGTCGACGCCTAGGCGCGGCACCAACGCGACGACTGGCGCTACGGCACCGTTTCGTGCGAAGATCGCTAGAGGCAACGGTACGTTTGTCGTCGGGTCGCCCAACGAACGTGGGAATGAATCGTCACGTTGCAGTGAACAATACAGTACTCACAGTGTTACCTTGTTTGCTTCGACAAAACTCGCTTGCTGCTTCAGTGTGCGAAGCCTTCAACGTACAGTTGGCTACCAGCGTCGATCCCACTCCCGCCCGCCAGCGTAAATCAGGTGCGTGGGTCGTTCGCTCCACGCAATGCCTTTGTCACCGACACTGCGGTCTGTGGCTCTGAGCTTACTTCTAATGTTCGTCGCGTGGCTTCCTTCAACTGCGGTCTTGTTCTCCAGTGAATTCGAAGCTCCCAGGGCCCATCAACGCGGCAGCAGCCCGAAAAACAAGACCACGAGAGAGAAAGGGCGATCGGCCTTCAACTCGCTTTCGAGGCCAGATAAGTCGGTGCGACACGGCGCGTTGTACTGTACTGAACGCGGCCAACCCAGATTGCCGGAAGGGTCAAATTTTCCGACCCATGCGCGGCATGGACGAACGGGCATTTGTCGACTCGCTGCTTGTGCCCGACATGCGCGCCGCCTCCGCCTCCGTAGTCGTCGCTGCCGCGCCCGGCGGACCACCGCCCATGGCTGCACCGCTGCCGTTCGCGCCCGAGAAAGCATCGCCCTGCTCTGGAGAGAGGAAGCGACCCAGCAGCCGACGCCGCGGACACCACAACCGAGGCAACTTGATGCAGCAGCGGCAGCAGTTCCAGGGGCATGAGGACGCCATGTTCGGCCGCGGGGGCGTCCCGAGCGCGGACTTTGACGACTCGCTGTTCCGGCAGCTCATGGCCGGCGCCAACGGCTTCGGGGCAGACACGGACGACGCGGGGACGCAGCCGCCGCTGTCCACGAGCAGCGCCCGCAGCTTCCAGATGACACTCGCGGCGCTGGCGGCCAGCGGCTCGGGCATGGCGTCCGCCAAGGAGAGCGCGGTGGAGAACCCTCCAACAAGCACCAACTCGCTGCTGTTCGAGCCTCTGGAGCTGCCCAAGGGCGGCATCTCGGCACCGTTGGACCAGTCGATCAAGGACGCGTTCGGCGCTCCCGAGTCGTTGGAAGCACCCGAAGGAACCGACTCGCCCGTGGTCTCGCCGCCCAACTCGGCGTGCAGCCTCCGCTCGCTCGCGTCCGTGTTACAAGGAGACCCGTGCTTGACGCCGCGCAGCCCAGTGTACACGGATCCGTCGGCCATGATGCCCGTGCAGCCGCTCGGCAACTACGGACAGGCCTACCTCGCGTCCTCCGTCATGTCGACGCCCCAAGGCTTCGCTCCCAATGCCGCCACGTACTCCATGGCGTCAGCGTCCCCATCGTTCTGGATGCCCTCGCCGCCGAACTCGCTCATGCGAGACATGATGGATGGGTTCGACTCGACGCCGCCCCCGGGGTCGATGAGGCAGATGCTGCTCATGGCATCCGGTATTGTCAGCCCGCCGAACAGCGCCGGTAGCAGCGGCAATAGACAGCTCTCCGCCTCGTCGCTAAGCGCGTCGCTCCTCGCTCAGCACCACACTCATCAGCAGCAATTGGAAATGTGGGCGTCAACTTCGAGCAAGACGGATGCAGAGCCGATGTACGCTTCCGCTGCGTTGGCGCCTTCAAAGAGAGGAAAGAAGCGAGCGAGAGCGAGTGCCCTCCAGACTGGGACTCCACCCGAGCAGCTGTGCATCTTGGTGCCGTCAATGACCCCTACAAGCAGCGCCGACAAACAACTGGTCGTATCCTCGGACATGCACGGCAAGGAGCATAGTGCCGCGGCCGCGAACGTCGGCGGGCAGAAAGCCAAGCGAGCGCGCACTTCGCGCGTGCGTAGCCCCAGTACCGTATCACCCGTGGCGCCGCTGACACCTACGGCATCTCCGAGCGGCAGCGGGAGCGACGGCGACATGTTCTCGACAGCGCGCGCACTCAAGGGCAAGAAGTGCGTCGAGCCTGGGTGCATCCGCCGAGCGCAGTCCAACAGCCGGTGCAAGGCCCACGGCGGCGGCGCTCGCTGCCAGTTCGCAGGCCCCGGCGGGTGCTCGAGGAGCTCACAGGGTGGCGGCTTCTGTCGCGCTCACGGGGGCGGCAAGCGCTGCGAGTTCCCTGGGTGCGTGCGCGGCCAGCAGCGCAAGGGCCGCTGCTACGTGCACGGTGGCATCCGGCGCTGCCAGTGGGCCGGCTGCGAGAAAAAGGACCGCGGCAACGGCTTCTGCATCTCGCACGGAGGGGGCAAGCGCTGCGTGCGCGAGGGCTGCGCGAGGGCCGTGCGCCGGGGGAACCACTGCCAGCTCCACGATGAGTCGCGGTTGGACGAGTAGGTTTCCATTGCTTGTATTTTACGGTAACATGTGGTTTGCTGGCTTCAACACCGAAAAAAAGATCGAACGTTGAGCTGATGTGGAATGTGAAATAAAAAGTACGCATTCGTCTCTCCCGCATCGCATCGCAGACTTCAACGCGTTCTACAGTACTGTACATTGTACAGTACAGACTGTGCTGTGCACTAAAATTTCAGGTGGACACTTGATTTTTACGATACGAACGCGTGCAGTACTATGCGCGCAGTACTGCGACATGCTCTTGGAGTAGCAACCTACTGGTTCGTGACGGTCGAGTAGTCGGACACGGTGCTGCACTCAGAGCCGCACATTGAGCTGAGGTGCTCGCTGGACTTGTACGTCGGCTTGCCCGCGCCGCCGCCACCGCCTCCACCTGTGGCCAGGATCTGCTCGCGCGCGACGACCGCGGTGCTCATGTGTATCGCTTCGCCCAGGCATCGCTTGCAGAAGGTGACCTTGCGCTGCGAGAGCAGCAGGTCAGGCGACACGAAGCTGAGTTTCTTCTGGAGCTTGCACGCGTGGCACACGTGGCCGAAGCACAGCTTGCACGAGCTGCTGCTCTTGCCAAAGTCGCCGATGCGCCGGCTCGTGATGGCGCTCGAGCACGTCACGCAGACGGCCTCGCGGTTGGGCGTGCCGTGCTGCTTGGACTGCTCGTACCTGCGCTCGAGCAGGAACGCCAGCTTGCGCAGCTGGCCGCAGTACGCGTACTTGAGCGTCGACAGGAAGGCGCCGGCCAGGTTGGGCAC
This sequence comes from Phytopythium mirpurense, assembly GCA_023338055.1. Taxonomy (NCBI): domain Eukaryota; phylum Oomycota; class Peronosporomycetes; order Pythiales; family Pythiaceae; genus Phytopythium; species Phytopythium mirpurense. The sequence goes on from JAADXZ010000751.1 coordinate 4,263, forward strand.
GGCCAGCACGCGGATCATGTCGCCGCGCGGGTCCATGATACCCGTCACGTACTGCTCGATGACATCGGGCCCGATCTGCCGGAAGAAGCCGCAGATGGAGATGTTGCCGCGCACGCGCTGCGGCAGCTCGTGCGTCTGTGGAAAGTTGACCGAGTGCAGCAGGTGGTACCCGACGCGCTCGCCGTTCGCCAGCGCGACGTACCCCGTGCCCTCGAGGTAGATGTAGTCGCGGTTCTTGACCAGGTGGAGCTTGGCGCCCGGGATGTCGAACTCCATCCACTTGACCACGAGCGACCGGAACGGCTCGTCCACACTCGGCTCTTGGATCGTGGCGAGCACCGCCGCGCCCTGGATGTCGTCCACGTACGACGCCTTGACGCGCATGATCTCGAGCGTGTGGCACGTGACGCCGTACATGACGTCGTCCAGCTTGCCAGGCATGGTGCCGACCGACAGCAGCGCGGGCAGCCCCGACACGGCCGTCTTGTCCTGCGGACGCGCGGCGACGACGTGCGCGCGCTCCGAGAACACTTGGACGTCCTCGCGCACCTTGACGAGCTTCCAGTGGTCCGTGTCGACCTTCCGGCTGCCGGAATGGACGTACTCGGCGTACCGGTCGAGGTTGGCGTGGATCAGCGAGCTGCCGAGCTCTTGCAGGGTGCTCTGGTCCACCGCGGTCAGGTTGAGCGGCTCGAAAGGGTTGACCACAAAGCGGCCCTTCATGGTGGTTGGATCGGATGTGGTGCGTGGGTCGGAAGAGAGAGGAGGAGGGCGGAAATTCGAGACTGGCAGCGGAAGAGCACGGCGGTCGGAGGGCCGCGAGCAAGTCGTCCTCGACAATTGCCGTGGTCGTGTATCTGGGGGGGGGGCGTCGCGGGCAGTCTTACCCGCAGGTGGCGTGCGCCACCCTATGCTGTCGACTGCTACTGGCGGCCCTCGCACCTGCATACCGTGCGGTTCTCGCCACGAAGTGCAGACAAGTCTTCGGGTCGTGCTAACGACCAGCTGTTATACGATGACAGCTGGGTCATTGGATGACAGCTGGTCCAAACTCTTTCTCAGATACTGGTAATGATTCGCACGCGAGATAAGTTTTCATTCGATATGCGTTGCAAGACGAGGAATCAATTGCTGATTTCATGCGGCCTATCCTATGCCTTCACCTCAGACGACACGATCGTCCGATACGGCCAAGCCGAGCAGGTCTCGCTCTCCCATGCGGTTCGCTCCAGCAATGCCTTGAGTACGACCAGATATAGCTCTCAGTCATTGACTATAGGTACAGTGTAGTATACGCCGTGGTGACCATGTTGAGGGTCGTCAGAATGGCGCACAGTTTGGGCTGGTCGCACCAGCAAAATTGGTTGGTGGCGAAGTGGGCGCCTTCCAAAACCGCTTTCGGGTCTCGATAATTCGCACTTAATCACCCTGCATAAATCCATGAGTTTGGTGAGACGCAGATCCGGTCTCACCAAACTTATGTTTAATTGCGAATCGCAGACTCATATTGCAGCCATTTTTTTGACTTGTGTAAAGTATTAGGTGCAGCCACAAGTTGACAACTTGCAACAAATGTACGCCTGCGCTTAACCAACGGTACCTCTTATAGTTAATAATACGACGTGTGTTTGTAAAAATTAAACTGCGAAAATTGATTACATTATGCCGTCTTAGGGGGTTTTGGAAGGCGCCCAGTGCAAACGCACAATGCTTTAAAATTCTGATTCAACGTACGTACAGAAGTTGCTTAGTGCCGTGATTACTGCTTTTGGTGTCTCTCTATCTATCGGCATAATCACAGATTTTGATGTTGCTTCCCGATTTCCGCCACTCATCGCCCGAGATCCCAGTTTTTTTAGCCAGTCCACACTCGAATTCCCATCGAGTCAGGCGCTCATAAAAATATCAAAAAAATAATTGTACGCAGAACAAATACAATAATATATGTTTGCCTTTGTCATACAGTACAGTACAACAAAAGAGTTATTATGTTTATGATAATAATACTGCGACATTTCAAACATATGTGCGTATACATTAATATCAATATATTAATGCCGATAAAAAGCATATAAATAATAGTATGTTTGGCACGGCCGACACTTCCGGCACTTCCGAGAATGGACCGCGCGAGCTCATGGCGAGCGACGCGGCGCAGCCCCCGAGCGGCTCCGGCTCCGGATCCGGCTCCGGCGCCGCGCCGCCGCAGCGTCGAGGTCGAGGTCGAGACCGAGGCCGCGGCCGCGGGCTTCCGCTCCTTCCCGGCGTCTCCCGGCGGCCACGGCTACGCGCTCTCGCCTGGGCTCAAGCCACATGCGCTGCCGTCGCCGTCGAGTCGGCGCTCGCGGGCGCCCTTCACGGCCAGCAGCGTCTCGAGCTCAAACGACGCGCCGCTGTTGATCGGCGTCCAGTCGAGCGAGTGGCCGGACGGCGAGGAGGGGGAGGGAGAGGGAGGGGGCGCGACTAGCGGCAACCCGACGACCACGACGACTGGCGAAGGCGACCGACCGCGGCGCCACTACTACCGCGACGCCGACGGCAAGCTGCGCGCGCGGAGGCTGTGGCTCTGGTACACGCGCGCGCGACACGTCGCGGGGCTGGTCGTGCCGCTGTTCAAGCGCGACAGCAACTCGTTCCAGCGCGCGCCCATGATGGAGAACACGCTGCTCAACCTCACGATGCTGGTCCTCCGCATCCTGTCGGTGCACGTCGTGCTGGAGCTCGTGCTGCGCGGCCAGGGCGCGCGCGCAGACGCCTGCAAGCACTACACGCGCAACTTCCTCGACCTCTCGTCCTACACGCTCGTCACGGTCGTCATCCTGTGCCTCCCGACGCTCAACATGAAGGGCTTCCGCCTGCACTACCAGGCACGCGCGGACCGCGCCAAGGCGCTCGCGGCGTCCGCCTCGTCGCTGTCGAGGACGGGGGACCACGACGATGGCGACCAGGAGCTTGACATCGACGAGCAGCAGCTGCAGAAGCCGCAAGACGACGACGCGCTGCGCCGGCGCATGCACAAGACGCTGCTCTTCCGCGTCTGCGAGCTGACGGTCATGCTCGAGGTGCTCTACTTGCTGGCGACGCTCGTGATGCTCTTCACGCACAACTCGGACACCAACGTGGTCGACCTCTTTGACGCCTGCTACCACGTAACGAGGCACTACTACGTCGACGGCGACCACAGGACGAACGCGAGCGCCAGCAACAGCAACAGCAACAGCGGCAGCTGGTCCTACGAGGTGGTCAAGGAGTACCTGCCGACCGGGCGGCTCGTCGTCGTGCTGCTCGTCCAAGTGCTCGCGGTGCTCGCCTACGTGCTCCGGTGGCGGCAGATCGTGCTGTTCCACCAGATGCACCTGCACTTCCTCTTCCAGAGAGGCGTCGTGCCTGCGCGCGCGCAGTTCGACCGCGAGGACCACGACCGCGCGGACGGCAGCAGCGACCACGGCGGCAAGAGCTGCCGGTCCGCTGTCCGCACGCGGCTGGGGCTTCTCTGGGCCCAGTGGGCGCCGGCGTGGCTGATACGCGCCAAAGAGCGCCGCTGTATCCGGGCGAGCATGTACCGGGCCGCCAAGCGCGGACGAGTCGAGGAGCTCCGCGAGCTGGTGCACGTCGCGGCCGAGCTGGACGGCCCTCGCTTTGCCGACACGTGGTTCGCGCAGCCAGAGTACCGGTGGCTGCCCTTGCTGCTCACCTGCAAGCGCCAGCACAACCCTCTGCACGCCGCGATCGTGTTCGACCACCCCGAAGCCGTGGAGGCGCTGATCTCGCTGCGCGCGGACGACGGCGAGCGCTACTTCGACGTGAACGCGCTCGAGAAGATGGAGACGCACCGGATCAACGCCACGTGGTGCTACACAGCCATCATGCGCATGCTGGCGGTGGTGATCCGCGTGCCCGAGTTCCGCTCCGACACGTTCGGCGCGCAAGTGCTGCGGCCGTTTGGGCCCGCGGGCGTCTTGCACTACGCGCTCATCTCTCCGCTGCATGTCGCCACGGTGCTGGGGAACGCGGACATCGTGCGGCTGCTGCTGCATCGCGGCGGCGCCGACCCGAACGTCGTCGCGCGCGCCAGCAGCTTCAAGCACGCGACGCCGCCGCTCTTCTGGGTACGCAACCACGTCGAGTGCGCTCGCCTGCTCCTCGAAGCGGACGCGGACCCGCTGTGCATCCCCTTGCTGCGGCGAAAAGGCTACCGGTCCGCCCACGGCACCTACTCGCTCGTCACAGCGTACGAGCTCGCGCGGATCTCGGGCAACGGCGCAGTCGCGCGGCTCATGGAGGCGTACGGAGGCGACGTGTGCCTGACGCCGCTCCATGACGCCAGCGCGCGAGGGCTCGTGAAGGAAATCGACTTTTACCTGTCGCATGGCGCCGACCCCGACGCGCTCGGCGAGCAAGTCGTCGGGCTACACCGCCGGTCGCCGCTTCACTGGGCCGCCGTCCGCGGCCAGACCCAGGCGATTCGCGCGCTCCTGCGCTTCGGCGCCGCCGTCGATGCCCGGGACACCATGGGGCGCACTCCTCTGGCGTGGGCATGCGTGCTTCGCCGCGAGAGCGCGGCGCGCGTCCTCCTCGCGCATGGCGCAGACCCCAACACGCGCGACGCGAACGGCGACCCGCTCGTGTGCGCGCTGGCGGCAGTGCCAGAGCGCACGCGTATTTACTCGGTGTCTCCGTCGGACATGTGCGTCGCCGACGCGTGCGTGCTGAGTGAGCACGGGCACGACCAGACGCGGCAGTTTGGCGGCGGCCGAAGCCGTCATGCCTCGCACGGAGGCTTCGAGACGCGCGTCATGAAGCTGCTCATGGACAACGGCGCCGACTTGAAGGCGACGCGCGCGATCAACGGAGACAGCGCGCTCCACGTCGCGCTGCGCCGCGGCAACGAGCGCGCGGCCGTGCTGCTCGTGCGCGCGGGTCTCCAGCTGACGGCGCGCAACGCTTGCGGGGAGCGCGCGCTCGAGTGCACCAACTCGGCGACGCTGCGCTACGCCGTCAAGAAGGAGGCCGGGCAGCGAGACGTCATGATCAGCTACACGCACACGCACGCCGCGCTGGCCATGGCACTGCGCGACGAGCTGGAGCGCGCCAACGTGACGACGTGGATCGACGCGATGGACCCGACGGGCATCCCTGGCGGCGCCGACTGGCGGCGCGAGATCGCCAGCGGGATCCAGCAAAGCGCGCTCGTCGTGGCGCTGCTGACGCGCGACTACGCCAAGTCGCCGTGGTGCATGAAGGAGCTCGCGTTCGCGCGGCTGCACAACGTGCCGGTCGTCGGTATCCAGTGCGAGGACGTGGACGTCGTGTCCGAGGAGCTGCAGGTGTATCTCTGGACGCGGCAGCTCGTGGACTTCCGGCCGGGCGTCATGGCGCGCCCGAGAGAGCCCGTCGACGAGGAGGAGCGCAGTGGTGACGACCACGCCAAGCTTCTTGACAGCCAAGACGACCCTGAGCTGGGCACACGAGTGGCTGGCGGCGACGGAGAGGATGCTGTTGCTGCCGCTGACGTCGAGGCCATCGACGATGGGATGGAGCTCGTCCCGGACGACCGCCAAGGTGCCTTCCGCGGCTGCATGCAGCTGCTGTTGGACGGCATCCACGACCGCATCGAGGAGCATCGCGCGCAGTTGGAGGCCCAGGACGAGGACGCCTCTCCACTGCGCCAGTCGGTGCTGGACAACGGACACACAGTGGGCGAGCAGCAAGTGCTCGCCGCGGCCTCGTCCTCTCTGGCGCGGCTCGTGTCGTCGTCGGACGACAAGCCTCCGCTCGTGTTCATCGCGCATGGCGACTACCACGCCGCCTTCTGCCGGCGGCTCCGCGTGGCGCTGGCTCGCGGCGGCGTCCACACGGTCGACGGCGCGAGCGCGATGGCGGCGCCAAGCGACGCGGCCAGTGCGTCCACGCAGCGTCTCCGCCGCCAGCTGTCGATCGCCGGCGGCGCGTCGACCGGCCAAGTGCGCCAGGTCGCGGCCAAGGACGCCATCCTCGCGAGCGCGGCGGTCGTGGCCGTGCTGTCGCCCGTGACGGTCACGTGCGGCGTGCTGGCCGATCAGCTCGCGTTCGCCGAGGACCGCGGCAAGCTGGTCGTGCCGCTCGTGCTCTCGCTGCACGCGGTCGACCTCGCACACCGCTACTCGTTCGCGCGCAGCACGGTGCACCACGTGAACGCGACGCTGGGCTTCACGGACAGCGTCGCGCGGCTCGCCAAGGACCTGCGCGCGCACATGAGCGCGCTCCCGTCGGTATCGGAGGAGCCGCGAGCGAACCGGTCGCGGTCGTCGTCACTGTCGTCCGTCTCGGACGTGTTCGAGCTGCACACGCCGACGTCCTCGCCCAGCCCGGTGGCTGTCGCCAGCAGCGAGCGCAGCCTTGGCCAAGCGCGCCGCACCGGCAGCCACGGCCACGGCTGGCGCCTGCGCAGCGACCAGGACGCGGGCGTGGAGCAGCAGCGCCAGAGCGCGGCGTCCTTGTCGCCGCCGCCATCCGCTCCTCCCCCGCTGCTGCAAATCCGCAGCCTGGACGGCACCATCCACGACCAGAGCAGCGGCAGCAGCAGCAGCAGCAACAACAACAATAACCGTAGCAGCAGCTACAGCACTCCCGAGCGACACCGAGGAACAAGCGCGTGACAGTTCGACTCGTACGACCAGTCAATGAACTCGACTCGACGCCCGACCCGAGCGCCGCTTCAGATCCTTCCCTCCGTCCATTCCAAGGATCCGAGAGGGCTCCCTTGGTACGACGGCTGCTCGCTCGCGCCATGCTGCTGCTCTTGCTGCTGGCGGTGGCGACCCAACTGGCGGCTGCGTGCCCGACGGCGTGTCACTGCGTCGGCACGCAGCGCGTGTCCGTCTACTGCGACTTCCTCGGCCTCTCGGTACGCCTTGAAGCGCGCGTCTACCTACTGCCTCGATGCGCTCGCTCCACTCATTCGGAGCGTGCACACGTCGCAGACCGTGCCGCCCTTCATCCCGCTCGAGACGACGCACCTGTACGCGCTTCCTCTCTTTGCTTACCAGGCGTCCGCGCCGTCGGCTGACCGCGCCCGATGCGCAGGTACCTGATGGGGAACAAGTTCTCGCGCGTGCTGCCCGAGATGCTGCGCGGACACCGCCGCAACGACGACGGGTCCTTGTCGGCGGCCACGTCTCCGCTCCCTCGCCTCAAAGTCATGTCCGTTCCGTACTGAAGTATCCGCCGTCGCCACGCCCGCCAACGTGCTGTGCACTCACGTCGCTCTTCCTCTTCAAGCCGCGTGGACCTCAACCCGCTCACCATCGTGGACGAGCACGCGTTCACGTCGGTGCCTTCCCTCGAGCTCATGTGCGTCTCTTACATGGATACAATATACAATTGCTATCGGTCCATCAGTACAGCTCACCTTCACGACCAACACCTCCCTCCATACCGACACGTGCAGCTACCTGCCGTTCGACGTCAAGATCCAGCGGCGCGCCATGACCGAGGCCAAGACGGACAAGCGCGCGTTCGACGGCTACACCCGCGTGCCCGTCCACCCGCTGGAAGACCCGCTGTTCGCCGCCTTTGCGCGCGAGTGACTCCCCCCCAAAGCCAGTCTGATGCTTGACAAGTACTTCACACCACACAAGGCACGCGCGATGGACTCAACTCGCAAAGGGACGCGCCATGTCGGTTGCTGCTCGCTCGCTACGCTCTGGTCGCTTTACAATTTCCGTGTTGGTCTGCGATACTTGACACGTGGCTTATACTCCCGGTCGCGGTCTCTCCGGTTGAACCGCGACGCTCTCCTCGAGGCCGCCTCCTGCTCTCCGTCCTGCCCTCTTCCCCTCCTCCCCGTCCCCCTCCTGCTCCCGCCGCCAGCGATCAACAACACGCGCCGTCTGCAGACGCCCTCCTGGCAGACGCCTCCAACTTGAACCGGGCCTATTGTACATAGTCCGTCGTCCGTCCTCCCTCCCTCCACATGGAGGAGCAATGTACACTCACCGAGCCAACGCGCCGCCCGCCCCCGCGCGTAGGGACGTCTCTCCATCAAGGAAAGCCTCCATCCACTTCGCCGCAGGCTACGGCTGGCTGCTCCCGCGAGCATCTCCCTCTGAAAGCTCGCCACGTCGCTCTGCTGTCTTCCCTCGCTTCTTCTTGATACCTGGTGTATGGTCTCGTGCGTCTAGATCCACTCGTTCTTGGACGACTTTTTGCTGCCGAGAAGCAGCGGCTGCGGCTCGGGCATGGGCTGTCGGCGGTAGTACTCCTCCGGGTTGAGCGCAGAGTCGAGCGCGTTGATGGCCTCGGCGTACAGCTGCGTGGCCTGGCTCATGCGGCGACTGACCTCGAGCGAGTACTCGGCGCGCTGCTCGCGCTCGGCCAGCTCGGCGTCCGTCAGCTCCGTGTCGTCCTGGGCCTTCTTGCTGCTGCTGCTGCTGCGCCTCCTGCCGGCGCTGCTGCTGGTCGCGCTGGCCGCGCTGCTGCTGCGGCGGCTGCGCACGCGCGTGGACGACGCCAAGGAGCTCGTGGACGCCGCCGGGTCGGGCGCTTCCGCGCTGCTGAGCCGCAGGTTGTCCAGCGCCTCGTCCACAACGTGCACCGCCTCCTCGTCCGAGTCAAACGCGTCTTCGTCCTCGTCCTCCTCGTCGTCCGAGAAGCGCTGCTCGGCGTCCAGCGCCGCGAGCTCCTCCTCCGTGATCTGGCCGTCCATGCGCTGCTGCTGCGTCCGCAGCAGCGTCTCGGCCGACTGGCGCTTCATCTCCAGCAGCTGCTGGCGCAGAAAGCTGCGCTGGCGCTGCGGCGTGCGGCGCTCCTTGCCGCCGCCGCCATGCGCCGCGTTGGCGACCGCGCTGAGCTGCCCCAGGCCCTGCGTCGGCGAGGCGCCAGCGGGCCGGCGCGTCGGCGGCGGCCGCTCCGCCAGCGCGGCCGCCTCGTCCCGGTCGCGCAGGTACTGCGTCTTCTTGTCCGACGAGAACGTCTTGAGGAACCAAGACGTCAGGTTCCGGTTCGCGTGCTCCTTCTGGCGGTCCACGCGCTTCTGCCAGCCGGGCGCGCGCTGCGACGACATTCACCCGCGGCCTTCTTCCTGGCCAACAGTCGGATGCAGTACTCGCGAGGGCTCCTTCCTTCCTTCCGTCCTTCCGTCCCCTCTGTGTACCTAGCGTAACCGAAGGTGACGACGCGATTTACTCGAGTAGACCACTAGTTGGGCGCGCGCGTTCTTCCGCGGCAGGAAACAGAAAGGAAAGTCACGCATCCCCGGACCTTCAAGTGTGCGGCGAACTTTCCTGGATGCTCGCGAGGAGAGGAAAGAGGGGTACATGCATACAAACGGCAAGTGAGAGGGAGGTTTACGCACCGCGAATGGCGTAACCCCCGCCGCCCGCTATAGAACGGCGGCAGGGTACTTGGGTACCTATGAATGACGTTCGTCTATGTAGCCGCGACAAGCAAGACGCCCGCGGCAAGCAAGACGTGGGGTGGAGTGGTGGGGTGTAGCACTTGATGCCAGTGCGCCCCCCCCACCACCATGATGCTGTTGGTGTCGGTGCCGGTCACCTGGTATCTGGATTGTATCTGGCGGGCCGTGACCTTTATAGGTCAGCCGATAACCAAGCGTAACCCAGCCCACAAATTCCAGAAGATCTGTCGACCGGACGACGGGACGACGCGCACTGGATGTGAGGAAGTGGCCGCCTGCCTTTCGTGGGCTTTGCTTTAACCGCGGCAATCTCTCTCGCCATGTGACGTGAGTGGACCCCGTCATGTTCCTGATTTGCCGATGCCCGCGGTCGTAGGCTCGCAAGCGTCACTTTCTCGCCGTCGATCGCCGCATCGCGATGCCAAAGCACTCGTCACACGTGGACGTCACGTGGCCGCTCCTCCACAAGATCGGAGCAGCCGACAATACACATGGCTGCGGTTTAACAGCTCCAAGAGGACCCGGCAGAAGCCGTGGCAATAGCCATCACGTTGCAGCTCCTCACGGTCTATCTAGGTACAGTGCCTACCATTCTCTATCGACCTCTATGGACCTCTATGGACCTCTATGGAC
>JAADXZ010000752.1:0-14271 GCA_023338055.1 Phytopythium mirpurense
GCCTACTAAGCTAAGTAGCATGCGCTGGTGACTGACGGACGCGTGTGGGCGTGCTGCGGCCATCAGTGCTCAGCCTGGTCTCTGTAGCCATGTACTTCAACGAGGAGGGCGTCATTGGCGAGCTCGAAGAGGTCGCGACGGACGCCGTGCTGATGCTGCGCAACGCGGTGCAGTACATCCGCCTCGCCATCTTCCTCAAGTGGGTCTTCCTTGCTGTGCTCGCCCACCGACCCGACCGATTGATGGCTCACCACCTACTGCCGTCCCACCCGCGTGCGCTCCTTCCGTGTGACGCAGGAACCGATCGGAGCGGCTGTCTGCGCAGGGCGGCAAGGACATTGAGTTCGAGGCGCTGCCGATGCACCCGGACGACGAGCGGGAGCTGATGCTGGACGCAGAGAGCGGCTTGACCGCGGACGACGACGAGCGCGTCGAGGTCGTGTAGAGGTCTGCGCTGGGTCCGCGCGGGCCTGTGTCGCTCCTGCCCCCTTTCGCGCGGGGAGCAGCTCTGTGTGCGTGGCGGCTGGCTGTCCACACTGTTAGTGGCGTTATCTAAGTAAAACTCCGCCATCAATCACCGACACGAGCGCAATGCAGGAGGCAAGGCAAATCACTTGGCAGGGGCCTGGACTTTAGCGACCGATATGAAGAGGCACCCGCGGCCGCGCTCAGAAGAAGAGCAGCTTCATCAACGCGGCCCAGACCAGGTGCGTCGCGCTGCAGCCAGCCAGCCAGACACACACACACACACACACACGACGCTCAGTACAGCAGCGACAAGGAGGCAGGCGAGCCCCACGCCGCACCTGATGAGCGCCAGCACCGGCAGCATCTTCTCCTTGGACAGGTGCTCGGCGATGACCGACCAGAGGTTGCTTAGCACGAAGTACAGCGACCAGGACATTGCCAGCAGCAGGGCGACCCAATCGACGGCGTCCATCGGAACCATGCAGGCGATCTGTAAGGGGGTCAGCGTGTGCCCACAGTACGTAGTATCAGCATCGGCAGCGTCTCGGCAGCGCGGCGAGTCCCAGCGTCGTACCGCGGCGGGGATGAACATGAGCATCGAGTAGCCGTAGAGGCAGACGAGGAAGAGCAGCGGCATGGGGACGCTGAAGTACTTGCCCACGAACCAGACGACGAGCGGGAGGCCGACCAGAAAGGCCTCCACGAGCGTGAGCGCCGACGCAAGGCGGCTGAAGTCGTACGACCAGTCACCCGCGTCGCCCGCGAAGTCCATGAAGGACGCCACGTTGCTGCACGACGCCAGGCAGAACACGAGCGTGGTCGACAGCCAGAAGGGCCCGTAGGCGTCCGGCGCCGCCAGCGCCAGCTCCGCGAACCGCGGCTCCTTCCTGAACGGCAGCAGCGCGCGCGACAACCGCGCCTGGATGTCGGCCGTGTCCACGTCAAAGTACTGCCAATGGCCGAGTTTAGTGTCAACATATACTGTAGTAGCTAGTCGTTCGAGGGTAATAGAGCCGCAGAGGAATGGCGACGTACGGGCTGGTAGAAGGCGAGCGACAGGCAGCCGCACATGCCGAGGCGCGGGCCGTCGCCCTTTCCGCCAAAGTCCGCGGCCTTGCCCATGAGCGTGTCGCGCGCTGCGGACATACACTGGGCGTGTTAGAACAGAGTACGCTCGAGAGTGGAGCCGGCGGCCGGCCGGCACGCGCACCCTTGGGCGAGATGAGCCCGTTCTCCAGCTCGTCGGCCTCCACCACCGACACTTCTGAAAGCGAAAGGAAACGGTTAGAAGAGGAGCGAGCGACGCAGGAGCATAATGTAGGTGAGCGAAGCCGCAGCGACGGACGCACCAAAGTCGAGGCCCGCGCCGCGGTCCTGGGAGGGGAGGGGAGGGGAGGGGACAGACAGACACAGAGACGCACGAGCAGATAGTCAGAGGCCGAGGGCGGCGGCGGCGGGGCCCACGGCGACGTACGTTAAGCGCGTGCGCCGCCGACGCGACGTCCTCCATTGCAGCCGCCATCGCAGTTCTTACTGTGGAAGTCTTGAGGTTTATTCGATTATTGTCCAATTTTTTTGTCGAATTGGTTTGCGAATCGCTCGTCAACGCTTGATTGGCTAAAAATATAGCATTATTTATTTAGTGAATTCCCTCTGTAAAACAACCTATAGTGAAGAGTAACCCCGAGGGTAACCTTTATGTCGCTGGTACAGTGTACCGATATCACTTCAACGTCTTGACAGGAAATGACACGCCCAGGGACCAGAAAGTGCCGCTCTTGATGGGCCGGGCCCACTTTCTCATCCTTCAGCCGCGGCAGCCCCACGCGATGGCCTCGGCGCCTGCTACTGCCCCGCGCACCCCACCGCCGCCTCGTACTCCAGCAGCTGGCCCCGTGCGACCCGCATCCGTCGAGGAAAGAGGCGGCCCCGCGCCAGAGCTGACGCCCGAGCCGCGCGGCCGCCCCGCCACCACGCCACCGCACCGGCCCTTGCTCCGGCGCCAAACAGCAACGGTGTCTACTCCCAGGCCGGCAGCGGCGAACGCCGAGTCACGGGCGCCCGAGCGCGTGGCAGCTCCAGGTGCGGCTGCGTCGCGCCTGTTTGCGTTTGAGACGGACCCCGACTGGGTCGCCGCTCGCGAGCGCAACAGCCGTCGCGCCGACGTCGTCCGCGTCCGCGCGCGCCTCGCAGCGATGGCCCGCGCGTCGCGGAACGTGTGAGTGCGCTGCTTGAGTATTGTATGCGGCGAGAAGGAGGACGAATTGCGTGGAAATGAAGCTATCGACAGTCAACAAATGCCGGCGCAGTGTTCCTGAAACGAGATGAACACCTTCCCCTCCCACGTCATGCTCATGACTCGCTGAACCCCACGCTGGCGGTCTCCTTCTTGCTCCGGAGACTGGTGCGCTCTCCATCCTGTCCGGTCCGTCCCGGCCGCGCTCTAACGCCCGTCCGCTCGCTCGCTCGCTCGCTTTATCTAAACCGCTTCATGGAGATGTGGATGAGCGACTTGAGGCCGCGCAGCCAGTCCTTATGTTGCGCCCAGTCCGAGGCCGTGAGCGCCACGTAGATGCCCTGCGCCGACGCAAAGTCGCGCTGCGCGAAAAACGCGACCATCTCGTGCAGCCGCGCGACCACCGCCGGCGACAAGTCGCCTACATTCAGCTTGGAGAACATGACGTCGCGCCCGCGCTGGATCTCCGCGAGCTGCTTCTGCTCCATCTGGGTCCGTCAGGAACGGATAGGATAGGTTAGCCCCACACGCCATCTCCACGCCCTACCTCCATCTCTCCATCCAACAAAGCGGCGTACCATGGTGAGAGGGAGCGCCTGCAGTTGCGCGATGAGGTCGTTGAACGCGGTCACGATCGGCAGGTCCTGCGGCCCGACGCTCTCCGTGCTGCCCAAGGCGCCCTCGTGGCTGAACGACTGTTTCCCGGCGGTCGAGGCGCCCATGGGCGAGAGGACCGCGGACGACGCGTTGCCGTACTTGAGCGTCAGCTCCTTGTTGCCCACGCTGCTCACGAACCCGTCCTTCTTGTGCGACGCAATGTCCACTGATGGCTTCGAGATGCGCGACGAACTGAGCGACGTGGCCGAGGCCAGCGGGTTCACGCCCGTGCCCTGCGGGATCGCCGGCGACGGGGCACCGAAGCCCATGTCTGGCTGCCGGGGCGCGCCACCTCCGAACGCAGGCGAGGGCATGCCGCCGCCAGTCGACGGAGGGCCAGAGAACCCTCCGGGGCGGCCGCTAGTCGACGGTGGACCGGAGAAACCAGGCCCTGGCTGACCAGGGTAGGCGGGACCACCGACCGGAGGCGGCTGTGGACGGCCGTATCCAGGTTGCTGCGGTGGCTGTCCGGGGTACGCCGGCTGCGATGGAGCGCCAGGGTACGCCGGCTGAGGAGCTCCATACCCCACAGTCGGCTGCTGAGGCGGTTGGCCCGGATACGTCGGTGTCGGGTAGGCCGGCGTCGGGGGGTGAGCGACACCCGCAGGCGTTGGCAGAGGCTGACTGGGGTACGAAGGCTGAGGCGGGTAGGCGCCAGGAGTCGGGGTTGCACCTGGGTACGCCGGCTGCTGGCGCTGAACGGGCTGGCGAGCACCTGGGTACCCGGGGGACGGCGCGCGTTGACCATAACCGGCGGCGGCAGGGGCCGCAGGGATCGGAGTCGGTGCCGGGGTCTGAATACCGTACTGATTGCGGCTCGCGTACGCAGGCTTGGCTCCATACCCTTGTTGCTGCTGCTGCTGCTGTTGCTGTTGTTGTTGCTGTTGTTGCTGCTGCTGCTGCTGCAGCTGCTGCATCTGCTGCTGAGTCTGCACTTGCACAACGTCGAACGGGAACGGTGGCGGCTGGTAGCCAGGGATCGGCGACGCGTTGAAGATGCGGTCGCGCAGGATCGCGCAGCTCACGTCGGAGAAGCGTGCGTACTTGGCGGCAATGTCCAGCCGGCCCTCTGCCGCCATCTACACACACACACCAGGATCATTCAATTCGTTAGTCCAGATCGTCCAATCAGGAGATAACCCACCCCAGCGGCACGACGTACCAGTGACGAGTACTCAGCGAAGCAGGCGGCGACCTCGGGGCCCATCGACTGGTCCGGCTGCTCAACGGCCATGGAGAAGACTGACACCTTCTCGACGAGTCGGTGGAGCGCGGTCGATCGCCCGAACACCGGCGTCTCCGCCAGACTCTCGTTCACCCACGCAGCGACTGTCTTGTCCACGTTGACCGCGCACATGTAGCACAGCGTGGCCGAGTGGCGGTCGCCCGCATCTTCCAGTCGACCCGCAAGCTTGTCGCACAGCGACGGGAACTCCTCGCTCTTGGCGTACGTGCTCAGGATGGCGAGCGTCTCACGCCAGTCGCGCAGCTCTGCCTGCTCCACAAGGCTCGACAGCTCGTTCTTGATGATCGCAGCCACCACGCGCATGACCGGGCGGCTCTGGTGCGCGAAAAATGCGCGTTGCGTCTTCTCCCACAGCTCCGGCCCGCCGCACGACGCCAGCAGCAGTGCGTCGGCGAGCTGGTTGTAGTGCAGGCAGCAGTTGACAGCCACCTCAAAGTTGCCGACGAGCAGCGCCTGCATGAGCGTCGCCTCCGACTGCTCCGTGTACACCGGTCCAGGGACAACATCAAGACGCGGGCTCGAGTCTTCGTCGAGTGCCGCGCCCATCGCCGACATGTCCGACAGCGGATTCGCTGGCGAAGGCTCGCTAACGCCAGACGCACTGAGGTCGGCAGACGCTCCGTTCGACTGGAAGCCGGACGCAAACACGTCTTCCGCTCCGAGACCGCTCTGTGAATCGATAAGAAACACGTCAGTTCGCCTGATCAAGCACGGTGATGACTGGCCATGACAATGGACGAGGCTCGTACATCGATGCGGTCGCTGAGAAGCGCGCCAGTCACGGGGTCAATCTGCGCCTGCTGGGCGTACTCCTGCTGCTGTTGCTGCTGCTCGGCACTCGCCTGAGCTGCAGCAGGGTTGTACTTGGCGTTGAGCTCGTTGATCTTCTCCGCGTCCAACCCAAGGTGCAGCAGTAGGTGCTGGCGCGCGTCCTTCTCAAACAAAATCTTCATGAAGCTCCAGACGCTCTGCTCCTTCTCCGTCGTCGCCGCCGCCACCTTGCGCTCGCAGTGGCCCTTGAAGTCCTTCGACTCAAGCGACTGATCCAGCGCTTCGGCCTGCGCAACGAGCGCGGTCTCACTAACGACTCGGTGGACGTGCACAAGCCGACGTCGGTCGACATTCGGGTTGGCCGGGTTCCCGATCGTTACGAGCTTGCCACCAAAGCCAAACGAAGCGCCAGCGGGGCGGCGCGTCCACTTGGGCGCGCGCAGGGCAGGGTTTCCGCCACCCGAGAGGCCCCACACCTGCACCTTACCGTCGAGCGTGCACGTAGACGCAACTGCCGGCAGCTTGGGCGACCACTGCACGTTCCAGCGGCGCTGGCCTGCGCCTCCGCCGAAGAACTGGTCCGAGCCCATCGCGGGGGCCCCGCCCGCGCCAATGCCGCCGGCATCCGACGGGAACTCGTAGACCGTCTTGCGCGAGAAGAGGTCCCACATGAGCGTCTTGTTGTCCTTGGCGCACGAGAGCAGCAGGCCCGGGTCGCTCGGGCACCACGAGAGCGAGAGCACGCCCGCCGTGTGGTCGTGGAACTCGGCCAGCGGCGTCGAGGTCGAGTTGCGTAGGTCCCAGAGCTTGACGACGGGGCGCTGGTCGTCGCCTGAGGCCGTGGCGATCTGGAGCCCTTCGTTCGGGTTCCACGCGATGGCCGACACGGCGCCGCGCTGCGGGTCGCGCAGCTCGCACCAGGGCTTCTTTTGTTTCAGGTCCCAGATCACGACCGAGCCGTTCTGGGAGCCCGTCGCGAGGATGTAGTTCACCTGCGTGTTCCACGCGACGCTATAGTGGCCATTCGGTACGTACAAAGGAGCACACGGGAGGGTCAGTCAGCAAACACACTGCGAGTGCCTAGCAAACACCCATAGAACAACGCGTTACCTGGTGATCTCGTTGACCTGCTGCTGCGGGGCGGAGGGGCCGCCGGGCGTGAACACGGCGGGGGTGGCGAGCTTCTCGAGCGACATAATGTACACCTCGCCGTCGCTGCCGCCCGAGGCCAGCAGGTGCGCGCTGTCCTCGTGCGGGTTGAACTGCAGCGCGTTGACCGCGCCCTTGTGCCGCGCGACGCGCCCGATCTCGCACGAGGGCGCGTCGGCGCCGTCGTCCGTGCTGCGCTCCAGCATCGCCTTGGGGTTCCACAGCGTGACGCCGCCGTCCGCCATGCCGCCCGCGATCACGCCATAGGGGCACGTGTCGTGGTGGCGCGCAATGTCGCGCCAGGCCAGCGACGCGAAGCGCGAGGGCGTCTTGACCGAGCCGAGCGGCACCATGGCGGGCGACGGGTCGCTCAGGTCCATCGACACGAGCTTGAACTCGCCGCCGCTGTGCTCGAAGCCCACGCCGCCGTCCCCCTTGGATCCCAGCGCCAGCAGCTCCGCGCGCCGCTTCACGGGGCTCCAGGCCACCGCGGCGTTCGCCTGGATCTCCTTGAGCAGCGACATGGCGCCACGCGTCTCTAGTGTCGCTCGAGTTGTCGCCCTGCGGTCGTTCTGCGAGCCGGCGGAGGGTAAGAGGTCGCTAGAGATCGACAGACCCCTCTCTTATCTCTCCTCTGTGCAATTGGCGCCGTCGACAAGTGCGGTCGGGCGCGTCGTCGTCCGTCGAGCGTGTCGCTTTCTCCGGTCCGAGACGAGATCGCTTTGGGGCGCTGCTGACTTTTGAAGCGGGGGATCCGCAGCAAGAAAGGGGGAGGCGGAAAATGCTGTCGTCATTTTGACCAATCACATCGCGTTTTAAGGTACTTACAGCCAATCAAACCTATTTTGATGTATTTACAGCCAATCGACGATTGACACACGCTCTCAAGGAGACGAAACCATGAGTGTACTACGATATTTCGACAAAGTACGAATACCCTTTGCCTTTAGGCTCGGTTATTTGCTGAAGTCTAAAGTACCGTACAACAAGCTATATGGAGTGCAATGAGTACAGTACGGCCCTTCAATCGAAAAAAGTGTCGGCCATGGTGTCAGCTCTTATGGGGCGACGCTGGAGGATGCTGGCGTTGCCACGAGGTGCACTCGACACGAGTCTGAAGGAAGGTGCGCGGCTAAACCGAGCCTATTCAGGATGACGCGGTATCTAATCACGTGCCACTATAATTGGTACACTGTCCCAAATATTTGGCTCCATCAACTTCAACTGAACCCAGTGAAGTTCTACTTGGACTACTACAAGTAGAGCCGCACCAGGGGCAGCTAAATAAGCTGGAAGCTAAGGGTAGTTGAAATTCATGAGTGGGATCCACGGAATTTTAGTTCGCCTGCGAGAACCCAACTGCGTGGTCGGCCTGCGGTGTAGTGCGGCTCAGGTCACAGCGTCTCGGCGTCTTCCGCGATAGGGATAAGGTCGCCAGGGCCCTTGAACTTCTCGAGGATGTCGGCCTGCTCGCACAGCATGAGGCGCTCCCGCTGGTTGCCGTACTCGGCCAGCTTGCGCCAGCGAGCGAAGTCTTCCGGGTTGCGCTTGTCGCCGTGTGACTCGTCCGGGTGCTACCAGTGGCCCTTGGAGAAGGCGCACATGGTGGTGATCTTGTTATTGCGGATGTCGAAGACCTGGCTGACGATCGTGCCGGTCTCCTCGAGCCAGTTGCACTGCCACAGCTCGCCGGGGTGGATGCACTGGAAGGCGCACGTCTGGTAGTTGAGGCGGCCAGCCATGGGCCCGCCGCGCACCGAGTACACGATGCGCGTGGGCGAGAAGTACCATATCTCGTAGCGCCACTTCTCGGGCTTGCCGTCCTCGCCCTCGGCGTCGTAGTCGTAGATCAGATGCACGTCGCGAATGTCCTCGTCGAAGGACGGGTGCAGCGGCGTGTTGGTGTGCTACCCAGGCAAGGACATCGGCATGGCGAAGGCGAGAGCGGCGAAGTCAGCGTAGGAGGTGCTTGCTTGGCACTAGTTTGTCGTAATCTGGAATGGCGACGCAGCGGCCCGGTTTGTACTACCAGAGGAATGCATTTCATGTGCAACCACGCCGTTTGCGCGTGTCTTTATAGATTGCAGGACCTAGTGCTCAATTTCGTCCAATCAGAGGCAGAGACACGTCTTGTTGGGCGGTATTGATTCCGCGACGCGGGTTGGATTGCGCGCCCATGCCTTAGGGATCACACTTGATTCCAGTATGACCGCCGTGTCTCCACGCGTCTGCAGTCTGCACTACAGTAGCAGTGCTGCACAATGCACGGCACCACCTGCGACAGGTTAGGACAATCCAGACGTGCGGGCGTGGGCGTGGGCGTGTGGACAACTCACTCTCAAATTCCCCAGCTCCAAGCCAAGCCAAGCCAACTCAAGTCAACCTAGCGTTTCCGAGCAAACCCCGAGTCTTCACGATGCCGATGTCCTTGCCTGGGTACCACACCAACACGCCGCTGCACCCGTCCTTCGACGAGGACATCCGCGACCTCCACCTGATCTACGACTACGACGCCGAGGGCGAGGACGGCAAGCCTCAGAAGTGGCGCTACGAGATGTGGTTCTTCTCGCACGACCGCATTGTCTACGAGATCCACGGCGGTCCCATGGCTGGCCGCCTCAACTACCAGACGGTCGCCTTCCAGTGCATCCGCCCCGGCGAGCTGTGGCAGTGCAACTGGCTCGAGGAGACCGGCACGATCGTCAGCCTCGTGTACGACATCAAGAACAAGAAGATCACCACCATGATCGGCTTCTCCAAGGGCCACTGGGAGCACAAGACCGACGCCCACGGCGACAAGCGCAACCCGGAGGACTACGCCCGCTGGCGCAAGCTGGCCGAGTACGGCAACCAGCGCGACCGCCTCATTTTGAGCGAGCAGGCCGATATCCTCGAGGTCTCCCGCGGCGCGGGCAACCTCGTCCCGATCGCCCCGGACGCCGAAACGCTCTAAGCGTCGGGACGTCTCCTACTCTAGGCGGACCTTGCATAGTGATGCCGCTTGCTCTCCGATCGCAAAGGCCTTCAACGTAATACTACTACTACCCACCAACAAACAACAACAACGGTTGCACTCGTATGTTGAAGCACGCCGAGATTATTGTACCGTGGTCATCGGAAATACATGATGCATCGCGTCGACTTTCGAGCTTTTCGGTACACATAGCAATCTTCGAACAGAAAATTGGCTACCGGGTAATCAATCTCCTGATTTTGGCGGGAACGGCGGATAGGACAGCGAGCCAGCCTTGGTGTGGATGGGCGCGCGCGACTTCGACTTGCACGCCGCCGCACTATCTCCCACCTACACCGCAGCGCCCGACGCCTGCGCTTGCCGTCTACACTTGACGCCGACGCCGTAAGGCCCCTCGCTGCTCCCACCCGCAGTCGATACTCGCGTCGCCCACCATGCGGCAGCGCACAATGTTCAAACACGTCACGTGCTACGTGTGCGCGGACGGGCTGCCTCCGTCGACGCTGCTGGCGCTCGAGTGTGCGCTGCGCGACGGTGGCGCCGCGTTGTTGGAGGAGGCTCAGAGCGCCGACAGCTCGCATATTGTGTGTCTTCCCGAGGCGCACGCGGCGTTCGGGCCGCAGCGCGACGGCCGCGTCGTGTCCATCGTGCGGCCCGAATGGGTCTTCCGGTCGTTCCTGCTGCGCCACGCGCTGCCCGAGGACCGCTTCAGCGCAGACCCGGCGCTCTTCTTCTCGGGGCTCGCGATCGCCGCCGGGCCTATCGAGAAAGACCCGCGCAAGGTCATCGACGGTCTCATCGCGCACTTTGGCGGCCAAATCATCGGCCAAGGCGCGGTGTACACTGGGGCGACGCACATTCTCTCCCCGGAAGACGCGCCGCCGACCGCCGCTGCCCCACCCGAGCACCTACAGCTGCTGAACCTCACATATACGGACGCAGACGTCGCGCGCGCTGTGGAAGCGTGGCGTCAGGCGCTCGCGAAGCGGTCGGACGGCAGCCCGGCGTTGTTCGAGCTGCCCAGTTGCCTCGTCGCGTTCATGGCCAAGCAGGTGGGTCTGATCTCGCAGTTCCGCGTCAACTACGGCTGGATCGAGGAGTGCGTGCGCCGCAAGGCCCGCGTGCCCGAGGGAGCGTTCGCGGTGGCAGGAGCGGCCACGATGGGCAACCCCCTCAGCTGGAAGTCGCGACCTGTGCTGGAGCTGGAGGACCTGAACCTCAGCAAATGCGCCGCCGTGTATCAGCTGGCCGGGATGGAGCATAATATGGAGCTCTCGATGCTGCGCAAGTCGACAGAGGTGGGCTCGGCGAATCCGTTGGTGTGGACAGAGCCAGTGGCTAACTGGCTAGGCTGCGATCGTATCCTGTAGAGACTGGCGGACATGCAGAGCGCGCTATCAGGCGCCATCGTGCTCTTGGCGCAGCATATCCCACCGGTGCTCAAGGAGAACCTGCTCAACCTGCTGCGCTCAGCCAAGGCCAAGGTTGCCAACGTGCCGCTGGGCGACTCGTACCAGGACATCGTGCGCAAGGTCGTGGCGAACGCGTCGTTCGTCGTTTGCTCCTATCGCGCAGGCTTCGAGTACGACGAGGCCATCCGTCAGCAGAAGCGCGTTGTCAGCATCTTCTGGGTGCTTGATGGTGGCCACTTTGCGACCGGCACAGGTACGTCCCACGTTGCTTTTTGCCGCACATTGTTGATGCTGAGTCTATCTGTCGGCATGTGCTTTCCAGACGCCCACTCATCGTATGCCGAGGCCATCGAGCGACCGATGGCATCCCATAGCGGCATCTCCGGGATGCGGAGCTTCGTCGTCACGCTGTCGGGGTACACGAGTCGAACGCAGCCCACCCGCGATCAAGTGCAGATAGCCATCAGCGCCACTGGTGCCTGCATGCTGCCCGTGCTCTCTCGGACGCACTCGACGCACTTGCTGTGCTACGAGCCAGTCGGGGAAAAGTTCAAGAAGGCGAAGAGTTGGCGTTTTGAGAATATCCTGAGCCACAAGGTACGATCGACGATCGTTTACTACCCGCCGAGGTCTCCCCCTCGCTGATCCCGTATTAACCACCTCTTATTTCCTTCTTCGCCTCGTTGCAGTGGCTGTTTGATTGCTTAGCGGAGTGGAAACACCTCGATGAGGATGCATACCGATACGTTGCCACGAGTAAGTCGGCGGCGAAGACAGCAGGCTCAGCAGCAGCAATCAAAGGCAAGATCGCGAGTGAGGCCGTGGATGCCGCATATAACGAGGAGACGCGGACGTCAAGAGCGTCAACGTCAGACGCAACCTCTTCATCGACCACGACGACACCAGCGAGCGGACGCCAGCGTGGCACGAAGAGCGGGCGCTTCGACGTGGACGAGCTGCTAACGGAGCTTGACCACACGACGCCACAAGACAAGAAAAGCGGAGCACCTGGTGCTGACGCGCACCCAGTGGATGCATTCAAGGCCGAGGCCAACGACAGCAACTGCCTCCTGTTTGACACCCCGTCCAAGACCATGTCGGCTCGGAAGACTCGCGCTGGGCCAGGAGGGAGTGTCGAGGCTGCTGAGCCTGATCCAGAGGCCGATGCCGAGCAGGAGAAGCCGAAGAGTGACTCAACCGGCAAAGCCAAGCAGTCGCGCGGGTCAAAGAAGAAGAGTGGCAAAAAGGGCGCGGATCCCGCTGAAGGGGAGAGCATTTCGTCGGCAGACAAGAAAGCCCTGCCAACGAAGAAGGCCGCAGAATCGAGCGCAAAGGTGCGGGATTGATAAGAAGACGGTGTGTCGGTGATGTGGTAGGTGTGATGCCCCTAACAAGCATGGAACTTGTGGTTCAGACCGCCGTAGTGGCGACGGGGAAGAAGCGGAAAGCGTCTGCTTCGGTGTCCGCCGACGGCGGCAAAGGAGAGGCCGGTAGCGCGTCCAAGGGAAAGAGCGGCGACGTGGCGTTACCGAAGAAGAAAGCAGCCAAGCTCAGCGGGACCTCTCCAACGAGCAGTCTACCGGGTGCAGCAGCAGCAGCAGCAGAAACAACGGCAGTTCCAAAGCGCGACTTTGTGTTCCTGCTCACCGGGACGCGGGAGGAGATGGCTGTGAACGAGTCGATCGTGCTGGGTCTGGGCGGCAAGGTGAGCACCGTCGAGCGCCGCTTCGACGGCTCGAGCACGCACATCATCTGCAGCGAGCTGAAGCGCACCGAGAAGTTCGTCGCGGGCTGCGCCTCCGGCAAGGTGCGTGTCTGCAGGGGGTTTGCATTGCTGCTGGTGGCGCTCCTGCACCTCACGCTTTCGTGTCGCGTGCTTTGTTGCCTGGCCTGGCTTGGCTCGTTGGGACTCCAGTGGATCTTGAAGCCGTCGTTCCTGGAGGCGAGCTCCCAGGCGGGCCACTTCGTCGACGAGGAGCCGCACGAGTGGGGCGCCAAGCCGGGGGACAAGGCGTTCATGGACAAGCGCATCTGGCCGTGCGCGCCGTCCTTCTGGCGGACCGCGCGCGCTGCGGGCAAGCCCGGCGCGTTCGCCGGCTGGCGCGTGCTGGTGCACGCCAAGTGCCACCCTCCAGCCGCCATGTGCGAGCGGATCGTGGTGGCGGGCGACGGCTCGGTGGTGCCGTTGACCAAGGCGACAGATCTGGCCGCGCTCGCGGCCGAGGCGAGCGAGCAGGCGCCCGTGGTGGCGCTCGTGCCCGCCGACCTGCCTGCGCGGGACGCGTGGCTCAAGAAGCTCAAGGCGAGCGAGATCGAGTGCATTATCGCGAACTTCCTCGTCGACTTCCTGACCAAGGAGCAGGCGCCGCCTGTGGCGCGCGCGCTGTACCGACTGTGACGGAGGGGCGACCGCGCGAGGAGTCGATGGATCTGTGGCGTCCGTCGCCTGTTGTGTGCTTTGAGTAGCAGTACTGTACCCAGTCGAGGTGCGAGTGCTTGGGCGATACGATACGACACGATACGTCGAGAGGCCGGTCTACTTCTCGATGAGCGCCTCGTTGCTCTTGTACAGCTGCGCAATCACACCACGATAGACCGCGTTAGAAGGCGCCGCGACGCGGTCCTGGCGCGCTCAGCTCACCCGCTCGAAGAGCTGGTAGCCGCCCTGCAGCACCGCGACGCGCGGCTTCCTGTCGGCGCCGTCCAGCACGACCTCCATGCGCGAGAGGAAGCGGCGCGCGCACTTGGGGCCGCGGATCTGGCTCATCATGCAGTGGAACACGACGCGCTCCTCGTCCTTGTACTTGCGGACGAGCGCGTCCACGTCGTCGTCGTCCTCGAAGTCCTCCTCGGGCACGTTGACGGCCGAGCGGATGTGGCCCCCGGCGAAGTCGTCGTCGCGCACGTCGATGATGAGCGGCTTGGGCGGCGCCGAGGGCGAGTCGTTCAGCAGCGCCGCGGCCAGCTCCGACGGCGACAGGCGCTCGAACTGCGGCGGCTGCACGAACGACATGGCGGGGCGGGGCGGGGCGGGGCGTAGGCAGGAAGGAGGAGGCTGGCCGGTGGAGATACTGTAGATGCAGGGAGGGGGGACACATGATGCAGAATGATGGTCTTTACTACGGAGCGATGGTCGATTACCCTGCAACACCAACCAGCACTACCAGCCGGCCAGCCGCGCCGACACCAAGCCCGAGCTAGCCTCGCTACCATCGACAATGAATGGGGATACATACAGAGAGATCGGTGGGCGTCACGCGACTCACGCTGCTTCGTGCGACCGGGAAGCCTTCGTGCATTGCGCTGGATTGGGGTACGCGCTTGAACGTACCCAGTGAGTGTACCCCCCCCCCCCCGC
>JAADXZ010000753.1:0-14264 GCA_023338055.1 Phytopythium mirpurense
TATGTAGGTCTCCCCTCAAGTTGCGAATTTGCGCTCGTTAGCCTAAGCCACCGATTCGGCATGGCGATATGCACCACATATCTAAACAGCATCTCGAACTTCGAGAAATTGATGGAGAGACGAGCAAAAACGTGGGTGTACGATTTCATTTGTCGCGGAGTGTACTCTACTGTAGAGAGTGCAGCCCTCAACGTACGCCAGTCGCACGTCGCGTCTCTGCCCCTTTTTCAAGGTCTCTCCCGTGTCAGTACGATATCATCATTCCATCAGAATACATCAGGGTCGGATCTATTCATTTTCTACAAATATTATATTTCATAATTGACTATGTGTAAGCTTTACGTATTTACGCTATGCATTTTAACAGGTAATAATATGTATACGCTTTGCGGAAAGCTGTGTATGACGTGCACGGTGTACTGTTGCTCCACTAGGGAGATGGGCGCCCTCCACGCCCTACAGTGGCATAAAGCAGTGGACATAGGCAACGGA
This sequence comes from Phytopythium mirpurense, assembly GCA_023338055.1. Lineage (NCBI taxonomy): Eukaryota > Oomycota > Peronosporomycetes > Pythiales > Pythiaceae > Phytopythium > Phytopythium mirpurense. The sequence goes on from JAADXZ010000753.1 coordinate 493, forward strand.
CCTGCCCTACAGACTGTAGTGCATTGGTGGGTGTTTCGCTTCCCGAGAGGGAGGGAACGCGACGACGTCGACGACGGCAACAGTAGGGTGGGAATCTCTCGCGTGGCTACCCGCCCGCGTGCTCGCTTGCTTGCTTGTGCATCGCGTATACAATTCCCAAGTCACGTCCCCCGCCCTCCCCTCCCCTCCCCTCCCCGTCCGCCGTCAACGGCCATTTCCGCTTTTGCGCGCAAAGACGTCAGTCAGTCAGTCAATCAATCAATCAACCAGTCGACCCGGTCGGTCGGTATCTTGTCCGGTAGGCCCTTCCTACTCTACTCAAGTGTACTCGAGAGACACCAACCACCTCGAGATGGAGGGAGCGCCCTCCCAACTCGTCTTCTCGCGGTCCTCGGCGGACTACGCGGCGCCCACGGCCGCGCCGGCGGCGCTCCGGACCAAGGAGGTGGCGCCGTTCCTCAAGAACCTGCGGCGCATCCTCGAGGTCGAGAGCCGCGACATTCTGCGCTGGACGGACGACGGCAAGGCGTTCGAGATCCACGACCTGCCGCGCATGATGACCGTGGTGCTGCCCAAGTACTTCAAGCACGCCAAGTACGCGAGCTTCCAGCGGCAGCTCAACTACTTCAACTTCCGCAAGTGGACCAAGTCCAAGGCCGTCGTGTGCACCTTCAGCAACCCCTTCTTCGTGCGCGACCAGCCCTCCCTGGCCTGGCGCATCACGCGCAAAAAGTCGCTGCACCAGCCCCACTTCCACGGGTCCTCGGCCTCCTCCTCGGCCTCGTCCCCCGCCGCCAAGCCGCCGCGGAGAGCCTCTCCCTCCGGGCGCAAGCCTACGCCCCCCGCCATGGTCATCAAGGTGCCCGCGGCCCCCCACACACCGAGCTGCCGCGCGTCCTACCCGTCGCCCACGGACGCGTACTCGATGGACAGCCAGCTGGGCGTGAGCGACGAGATGCTCGACGAGGTCGCCGACCTGTTCGCCGCGGAGCCCCCGACGCGCAAGACGGAGGCGGAGCGCGACGACGAGCTGCTGCGCGGGGACTCGCTCGACTGGATCGACGCGCTCTACTCGTCGCTAGACGTGCCCCCCGCTGCCTCGTGTATGGCCGTGCCTCTGCCGCCCTTCCAGGACCACGCGCTCGACTTCTGCGCGCAGGTGTGAGCGCTCGTGTGCGTCTTGATACGTGTTATTTTATCAACGGGACAATACAATTAGTTGACATCACTTCTTTCAGGAAACGCATGTTAATGAATTTGTGTAAACATAACTCTAGGAAAGTGCCGTACTTCACGACGTCATACAATATCCAAGTGACTTCTTGTTGAAGTGAGGCGTGGAGCTACGAGGGACGGCCATCAACTCTTGCCTCGAGCAATTAAACCAACCACCACCGCCTGAGGCGCAGGACACCAGGTAGTGGGAGACTCTGACGTGGCCGCGAGCAGTCAACAAGACTTGCATACTACGTAGTACGTACATGTACGTGAATGCGAGCATGGCTGCCACTCTCCAGTCAGTTCGCATCCGACCCGAGTCTACAGACTAAACGCCGCCTGTAAACGCTCTCCTCCTCCTCGTGGACGTGGCAGCAGTGGGTAAGTGGGTGAGTAGTGGCAGCTATTATATTCGCACAGTAACACGACGCTACATTATCGCATTTGCGGCCTCGACGTGCTGGAGAAGCGCACGAGGGGGCACTGCCAGGCGCAGTGGCGACCCCACGGGCGGGCGGGCGGCAGTTGCTCGATGGCTGTAGGCTGAGAAACGACCTTTGGGTCCACCGTGGGCTCCGGAATATTGTACAGTGTACAGTACTGAACAGTACTGTAGTCTGCAAACAGTACACTTCCTATCGTAAACAAGAGTATGTACGTACAGTATTGCTGGTTGCGGTGGGTGTGGGAGGAGTTCAGCATGGTTGGAGGATTACACTGCGACGCGCGTGGAGCCGTATTCACGAGCGTACAGTACTGTTCAATTGTGTGATGTGCTGCACACGACACTTACATTGTGCGGTGCTGGCTGTGCGGATCAGGTCGGTACGTTACGTACGTATGAGAGCGAACCCTCTTGCTGGCGGGCGAACGCGCTCCGCTCTATGAAGCCGCGCACCTCTGCCTATCGCTCTCATGCACTATTAGTACCTGTGGTGGAGCTCAAGGTATCGATTGGGTACGTAGACAGACACCAATGGCGCATGGCGCGTCGAGTCGCCAGTGAGATGCGGCGGCGGCGGCGGCGCATAGCAAGCGCGCCATTCATCTGTTCAGTCCAATACGTTGCGTGTCACGAGGCTCTTTAACGGCACCACGTCTATTTGCAAGTTGCGGCTCGAGAGTCTCCAGTTGAGACTCAACTGGTGGTGCAGACGTGCGAGTGGGTGGTGGCCATGCAGTACAGTATATCCAAGAATAACTGTACTGTAATACAATACACTTGAGTGTAGGGTGGATAATTACACTTCAAGTATAAACCGCATGTTATTACAGTACGGTACTAGTACGAGCTAGTACCCCCTCCCTGCCCATGGCCAGAGAGCTGCCTGCAATGCATGTGCACTCGAGGTTAAATAGTACCGTACGGAAGGGTGGCGCTCGTCACAGGGACACTACGCAGTCGGCCAGGGGCCGCGCCATCCACGGCGCGTCGCTGCTGTCGGCCTCGCAGCAGGCGGCGACGTCCTCGTCCGCCTGCAGCAGCTGCTCGAGCGACGGGTAGAGCGTGTCGATCCACTCGAGCGAGTCTAGCGGCAGCTCGAAAGCGTCCTCGTCCTCGCTCTCGAGCTTCCCGAGCGCCGGCGCGGAGACCGGAGCCGGAGCCGGAGCCGGAGCCGGAGCCGGGGCCGGAGCCGGAGCCGGAGCCGGAGCCGGAGCCGGAGCCGAACGCTCCTCCGGCTCGCGGTGCGCGCGCTTGGGGCTCTTGTTGGCTCCGGAGGACGACGGGGCGAGCGGCCGCTTGCGCGTGATGCGCCAGGTGAGCGCGGGCTGGTCGCGCACGAAGAAGGGGTTGCTGAAGGTGCACACGACGGTCTTGGACTTGGTCCACTTGCGGAAGTTGAAGTAGTTGAGCTGCCGCTGGAAGCTCGCGTACTTGGCGTGCTTGAAGTACTTGGGCAGCACGTGGTCCGTCATGCGCCGCAGGTCATGGATCTCGAACGCCTTGCCGTCGTCCGTCCAGCGCAGCACGGACGCGCTCTCCCGGTCCAGCATGGCGCGTAGGCTCTTGAGGAACGGCGCCACCTCGCGCTCTGGCGAAGGAGACGCTGGAGAGCCCGGCATGGTGAGCTGCACTCGCTGTGTGAGGCGGGAATAAACTACTGGTACTGGTACTGGTAGGGCACGGCTTGGGACTGACGTGGTGGGTTGGAGAATGAGACCGCCGAGCAGCCAGCCAGAGGGGTCGGAGGGTTACGCCAGCGTACCCCGTGCAGGTCGATGATGATGTCGGGAGGAGGAGCTCCGTGGAGTGGGACGGGGCCGTTGCAAGCACATGACACGCGATACTGAGTGCAAGTGACAGTGCTGTAGCAAGCTAAAAGTTCTGGACATATTTAAAGCGTTCTCTTTGTAAAACCAGGCAGGCACTCAGTCAGGCTGGGCGACATCACTACATAAAAGACCACTGTAGCAATCTTTGTGCTATACTACTGTACCTTTGTTTTTTGCCGGCACACGTTGCGTCAGCAGACGCTTGCGAGGTCATCCATCCCAATGAAATTCATTACGAATAGGTCGAGTAAAAACGCATTTCAACCATGAGCTCTCTGAAGCACCTGCTGTTGACTATGAAAGCGCTCCGTCAGGGACGCCCAATGAACATACGACGGCCTTGAAGCATTGGTGTCGTGACGCGCCAGGTGGTTTGTTCGGCAGACTGATGTTTACTATCACCACGTGTAATCCGTTGCACGGAAGAGAGTGATGTGTGCCAATGGTTACTACTGGGAATTTGTTACTGGACGATATTGTACCGCCATGGAGCCGCACGTGCGTTGGGCATCAAATTGATGCGGACTCTTCGCTTGAAATCGTTTGCTGGCGATCCATGTGGCCTGCAAATACTGTATCCAACTTCCACGTGTCATACTCCGTGATGATGCTGAAAACATATTGTAATACTCCAGGTCCACTACATTGATCAGGCTCGTCAGATTTGCACGCACGCATTACTCGGCATCTCTCCACACTGACGGCGGCGTCAGTGACGCCACTGACTACAGTACAGTACTTTGACCCTCGTCACCTTATCTGACACGAAGCGCAGTTGATTCGGGGATTGACTGTTAACAATGCTTGCGGTGCTAGCTTCAATGTCCGTGTCAGCAATCAGTCAAAATCCCACTGTCGGACGTGTCCAATGATATATCGTTGATTGGTCAAATATACGCGTCATAACTACTGTCGAGTCTGTCAAAATTGTTAGTGATGGCTTCCATCCATGCTCCCAGCTCCCAGTATTGAAGAGCGTTCTTGTTTTGAACTCAAGTACAGTATAATACTTCGTAGTACATGCGTACAAAGCCCATTGGCGATTAATCGATCGCCAGCATGACTTAGTGAACGCACTGTACAATAAGAACGCATACAGTAGCTCTTCAGTCTCACGCGACGATTATGATCGCGGCCAACGGACAGCCACACGCACGTCTAGCTGCTCTGCTTACGCTCTCTCCTACAGTACCTGGCATACTCTTCCTACATGGAGCGCTCCGCCTCCACCGGGGCAGAGCGCTCGCCCGCGCTTCGCTACACGGGAAATCGAAATAAACTATGGACATCTCGGGTTGGGTATGCACAAGGCGGGCGTCCCCCCCAGCGCCCGCCTCTCGACGCGGTCGGCAGCGCTCACTCACGAGTCCTTCATGAGCTCCAGCACGGCGCTGAGCTCCTCGCCCGTGAACTCGGGCGCCTGCGCCGGGTTCATGTTGCTCGAGGACGCGTAGCCGTCGCTCTGCTGGGACGCGCGCATCGACTGCTGCATGGCCTGCGGCGTGTGGGGCGACGCGTCGTAGCGGTCGGCCTCGCTATCCGACGGCTCCTCGGGCCGGATGGGCGCGAAGTGCAGCGGCGGCTCCGGCTGGTAGTACGACGAGGACGACGACGAGTACGAGCTCGACAGCGTGTTGTCGCTCGACGTGCGCAGGTACGACGAGTATGCGCCGCCGTACGAGCTGCCGCCGTGGCTCGCGCCGCCGTAGCCTCCCGCCGCGCCCTGCGGCTCATAATAGCTCGGTCCGCGGTGCGACTGGAGGTGGTGGAAAGGGAAGGTCGACCCGAGCACGCTGCCCTGCTGCACGTTGGGCACCGCCGCCGCGATCGAGTCGGACGGGAACGCGCGCGTGGGGAACGGCAGGCGCGGCCGCTCGTCCAGAAAGCTCTTGACGCGGCGGCTATCGGCTGGCGCCGCCGCCGGCATGTACTCCTCGCGATCTCTCTGCAGCTGCATGAGCGGGGGCGGGCCGCCGCCCAGCGGGTACGAGCGGTTGCGCTCCTGGTAGTACTCCTTGTCGTCGCCGGCGCTGTAGTCCATGATGCTCGGTCCGAGCGCCGTCTGCGACTGGTGTGGAGGGGCGTGCGCGTACGGGTCCATGGCGGACCCAGAGCTGGCGCCGTACGCGTCCGTCTCGCTGGTCGGCACCACCTCCATCACGCTAGGCATTGTCGCCGCGCCGTTCACGCGGCTAACGCGCGCGCTGCTCTTGGCGGCCTTGCGCTTGTTGGCCGGCGCCTTGGTCGCGATCCCGCCAGCAGCAGCTGCTGCCGTTACTGGCTGGGCGCTGGTCGAGGCGCCGCCAAAGCCGGCGTTGCCGCGGTCCACGTTCTCCTCGTCCTTGAGGCCCTGCGAGACGCTGCTGTGCAGCCGCTGGTGCTGCACGTACTCCTTGTAGTTGTCGCAGGCCCACGAGCAGCCGGGCTCGACGCACTGGAAGAGGTTCTGGCCGTCCGGGAAGTGGATGCGCATGTGGCGCTTGAGCTTCGTGCTCGTGTTGAAGCGCTTGCCGCACGTCTCGAACACGCACGGGTACGGCCGCTCGCCGCTGTGGATGCGCTTGTGCCGGCTCAGGTTGCCCGACGTGTTGAAGCGCTGCGCGCAGCCCTCAAAGTCGCACGCGTACGGCTTGGTGCCCGTGTGGATGCGCATGTGTCTCCGCAGCGCGAACGACCGAGGGAACTGCTTGCCGCAGTGCACCTCCGGACAGACGTACACCTCGCGCTTCGAGGGCTTGCGCGGCTTGCGCTCGCCCGCCGCGTCGCCCGCGCCGCTCTTCATTAAATGCAGCGACTCGTGCGCGCTCCGATCCGCCGCGTCGTTCGCGCGCCGCGCGTCATACGCGTCCGCGACCGGGTCGTCGTAGGGCGACTGCTCGTGATGGAGCTGGTGCTGCTGCTGCTGCGACTGCTGGTGAGGGTGGTAGTACGGGTGGTGCTGCGCCGGCTCGTCCTCCTGGGAGTCCCAGGGAGAGGAAGGACCCACCGCGGCGGCCGAGGGATGGACGTGGAGAAGATGGGGCGGCGGCGCGCGAGAGCCGACGCTGCCCACGTACGCCGAGCTCTCCTCCGCGTGCTCGCGCGCCCGCGGGGCCGCCGGCGCGTACTGCGAGGGCAGCAGCAGCGGCTTTGGCGCATAGACTGCGGGCTCCACGCCCACGACTGGCGACGCGCCCATTGGCATTCGCATCCCCCTTTTCCTAGCCGTCAACGCGCCGCAAGATGCCAAATGGCGGCGCCCGGGTGGCGTGTCGGTGTCCATCGGAGGAAAGGGGGAAAGGGGGAAAAGGGGGAGGGAGGCGACAGTATAGTGAAGCCGAGTCAACGGCGCGCGAGGCTAAGAAAAAAGGACGACTTGTCAGCAGGTGAGTGCAAGAGAATCAAAAGCAAAAGCCAAAGCAAAAGCAAAGCGAAAACCAACAAAAAAATCAGCCCCTCCCCCTTCGCTTTCCACTTGTTTTTGACCAGGAGAAACACGCTTTCACTTGGAGTTTGTAGGACTAGTGGCTTTTTTAACCCAAGCATTCTCTTCTCTGTGGATCCCGATGGAAATTGAGCCCACCATACAGTACGGTACGGTACACATCTTCAAATGGGTAATGTAGGTACTTGTGCCTCGAAATTCTGGAATGAGGTAAATGAGGCATTCGTATCATAGTAGCGTCAGCACACTTTCGCAGATGCAGAGTTGCGGCAAATTGTTTGATGTCTCCTTTGAGACCCACGATAGTGTACAGCCCAGGTGTAGTTGCTTCCAGGCCGACAGCAAAGATCACGCTCATCGAGAGCTCGGGGATAATTTCATTATGAGCTCACGCCTCACAAGCAACATTCGCCCACAATCGTTCACGAGGCCTCGAATTTGAGCTTTTCGTACTGAAATGTATTGTTCCTCAGCTTCGAGATTGCATATTTTGTTGTCGCGCATTTCCTGTGCAGCAGAGCAGAACCAAATACAGTATTCTGCCACCTACATCCCTTTACGAAACCTTGATGATGATCTCGATGAAATCAGGCTGGAGCTTAAAAGCACCCAGCCAGTACGGTTTGGTTCGCGCTAGCTCCATAACGCGTGACTACATGGGTCGAAAGTCGCCTTGCGCTCACATCTACTACTATATCCGATGAAAACGCCGCCCTCGAGCTTCGATTTCGGGCGGGTCCTCTGACGAGCTTCAATTTGGGCAGCTCATTGCCCTGTGCGTACATTTTTTAGAATTGATTGGTTGGCAATTGAAATAAAGCAGCAGCCGATAATCGGTGACTGTTGAAAACAAGAGCCTTCCCAGATAGACCCTACAAGAAACCTGGCAACCCTTCAGCAAAGTCGAGTGAGTATTGGCAGCAAAACAAGTAGGCGTTATCAGTGAGTCAAACGAGGTATTTTGAGCTCTTCCATTCCAAAATGCCTCGATTTCTCTTTTTGTGATCTGTGAGAGGGTGATGCTGTACAGTCGCTCTGAGGCGAACTGTTCCGTTTCTGCACGAGCGGCTGAGAGCCTGCGTCATTGAGAAGACACAAGAAGCGAAGTGTACAGATCTGTACGGCAGAGAAGTGGCCTCCAAATGTATGGGCAAGTCAGTGATTGCTTGACCAAGAAACCACATGGCGACCGAGCTTCAAGGGTGCAAGACGGCTCCTTTGTCGACGCGGCCGCTGTAACCCCGCGCCTAGCGTAAACCGCCACGCACTGCCTCGAAAATGCCGTCACCAACACCACATTGGGCCAGAGGAAGGCGGGGTTTGCTACTGTACTTTGCTGTAAAGTATGAGGAGCTGTACAGGGGCCACGTGCTCGACTGCATGGGCGGCACTAGACAGTCGTTTCCGCCTGTGAGGACGAGGCGGTGGCGGATTGGGGATCTTCTTGACAGTCGCGGCGCGCATCCCGCGCGTTATCAGGGAAGATGCGGGCGGTGCCGACGACGTGTCAATCCAGCGGCGGCACACACATCTCCCCCAGTGACTGACGGGCGCCCCATCTTGCTTACGGGGCGTTGGGAACCAACAGGATGGAACTCGGGCGGTGCCATGAGCTCCTCGACTTGAGGTCGCACGCTATTAATATGCACGTACAGAATTGACGATCGCTTCTTCTGGAGCACCACATGGAGACGGGCTCCACGAGAATGTAACGACACGTGTTCCGACCGACTCGTACGTACTTACAGTATGGGCATGGCCTGGAAGGGAGATGGTCTGGCCCTGGTTAATCGAGCGGCCTTATAACCTCAATCTCGGGAAAGTGCTGGCTGGAAATGGTAAATGAAGCCGTGCTCCAGTGACGAACAAGTGCAAAAGCCGATGGTTACATGAGACAAAACTCTACTGGTAACCATGCTGAAGCGGGCTCGCTCGCCCGCTCATGGGCCCGAGTGCATTTCATAAACACCACAACATGCGACGGGGAGCAGAAGAAGAGCCTCCGAGCCGACGGGCAGCGGCACGTTCCGCTCGCGTGCGCGCTCAAGCGCCGCGTCGGCTGCCGCAGGCTCTGCTGTCGGCGGCCGGGGCGTGTCCGTCCGTCGGTTGCTTACAAGACGTCGACGTTGTTCTGCGGGGTGACCATGATGAGCGCCGCCGCGGTCGTGGTGCGCTCGCGAGGCGTCTTGTCCTCCATCGCCTCGAGCTGCGCCTTCTTCTTGCGGATGACGACGATCGCCGCGGCCGCGATGACGCCCACCGCGCCCGCGACGCACCCGACGACGATCCCGGCGCTGCCGCCCGCCTCGGCCCCGGACTGGACGGAGATCGTCTCGCTCTCCTCCTGCGTCGCCGACGGCGTGGACACGGGCATGGCGGCCACCGGGGCCGAGGTCGCCGCCACCGACACGACGCCCGCGTCGGCGCTCTCGGCCGTCACCTTGCGCAGGCTGCCCGACCCGGAGCTCGAGCGCACGAACGAGCGCTCCTCGCTGAACGTGCCGGCCGACCCGGAGCTCGACTTGGCAGCCGAATCGGCGGCCGAATCGGCGCTAGGCGTGGGCGTAGGCGTCGGCGTAGGCGTCGGCGTGGGCGACGGGGTGGGGGAAGGCGTCGGGGGCGGCGTCGGCGCCTCCGTGGACGGCGCCGGCGTGGCGCCGCCCGAGCCGCCGGGGCAGAAGGTCACGACAAAGTCCGTGTTGATAGGACACGTGTGCGTCTTGGTGTCGTCCTTGGGGTACTGGTACGCGTCCGCGCAGCCGTCCTCCATGCACGTGAGCGTGACGCAGCGCGCGCCGTCCGGGGACTTGGGCGCGATCTGCATGGGCTTGTTGAAGCCCACGCCGCCCGTGTAGTCCTTGCACGCCTGCAGGCTGTCGCAGTAGTCGGGCTGGTGCATGGGAGCAGGCGGGGAGAGGGAGAGAGGCAATTAGTCGTATGTCTCCCAGACGTTGCCGCTATCTACCTACACAGGCAGGCGGCGGCCATGCACGTACCCCGCTCTTGGGACCGGTAGGGATGATGCTGATGTCGAACCAGGCCTTGCCGCCCTCGGCCGACAGCTCCGCGAGCGTGGCCTGGGCGCCCGTGCCCCACTTGAACACGTGCGAGGCCGAGCCGGCCGCAATGTCGATGGTCGTGGTGGCGCCGGCCGCGACGTCCTGCGTGCCCACGCCCGACGGACGCACGTGCGCGAGCGTCATGGACTCGTCGCACATGTTGGAGATGTCGACGAGGAAGGCGTCGGCGCTGGCCATGGCCACGGCGGCCGCGGCCACGAGCTGAGGGAGTCCGCGGTAGACCATGCTGCTAGCTGCAGAGCTTCGGTTGGAAGGGGAGGAGGGCGGGGTTTTGCTGTTGGCGGTGCGTGGGAAGCGGATACGCCGTCGATCAGGAGCGAGAGAACTCTCTGTCAAAGCTGTCGCCGGGGCGCTTGGGGGGCAAGCGCGGCGGGGACGAGGCGAGGAAGGGAGGTGCTCACGCGCGCTTTACGGCGGTCGTGGGGTGTTCGTCGCAGGGGGAAGCAACGAAAAGCAGGAATGGGAGAGCGCCAGACCGCGGGAGCTGCTCGAGGGTCGCCAGGCGCGGCTTTTCTTGGCAGGGAAACAGCTGGCGAGGGTACGCGCATACTTTAATCAAGTGAAGCAGGGACTAACTGGAGGAGAAAGGGAAGGCCGTGTGGTCAAATCGCGGCGATCGGAACGCAGCCAGTTTATGGCACACAGAGAGCCAGTAGCAGTATACTCCGATCAAGTGTTGGGTGTGCGGTTCGCCGCGTTGTGACAGCATCGAATGCGTGCGGAACAGCCGGTTTTTACAAGACGAAAGAGAGAGCCGCCAGCATACGAAACACAAGAGAGTGGAAAGTCTCTAGAATGGGTACACATTCCTGGATTAGGCACGAATTGCTTCACTATTTTATATATAATTATTGAATGGCAAAGGTATACAACTAAGGATTTATTAAATGCTAGCATGAAAATTGAATATACATTAGATGATACGGTATATTTTAGCTGAGTCCGCCCAGCATTAATTTGCAACGCCTTATGTCACACAATGGCGTTTCTTTACGCTTGAACTTCAAGCAAGGCATGTGTGGTCTCCGTGAGCCGACCAAGCTGGTGAAGGGGAACCCTCCTGATACTGTATTGTACTGTACTGCAGTATCACAGAGTATGTAAAGGGCTCGCCCCACTGCAACAGATCAGGAATGGAAACGGATTAAGCTAAGAACCGCGTGTCCTTCTGTAAGAATGCGGCGGAAGCTTGGAGGTGCCGCTGACGCGAGTCGTCGCTGCGTCGCTTCAGCTCCAATTCCAGCCTCCGGGCGTTGTGTACCTCGTCTAAAGAGGGATTCGGCGCTATCCCCAACAACGTATAAAGCCCTAGTGGTGGTTGTTAAGATGACATCACACTAAGGTCGACCCTTTTGTAGCGTCAGGATCGTGGCCGCGATCGGAGGCGACAACTGCTCAGAGTAGAGCGATATCTAAGCTGGGCATTGCGGCGACAGCGCGACTCAGTCGGAGCCAGCCTCTTTGACTGCAGTAGACTGCTCTGCTTTGTGATACTGAAGCGTCCCTGTCCTCGTTGACCTTCAAAGAGGACGAAGTATGGTGATACAGACTCCACGCCTGGCCTAATGTATCACGTCAAAGGCATGTTTCTCCCATCTGACGCTGTCACGCGTCGATCCGAACACTGACGGCTCCATAGGAATGATGACGGAGGGACAGGCACCTTTATCACACAGTACACGCACGACATGTATCATGCAGACTACTATAATAATGCCGCGAGCTCTCCATGATCAACGTTCAAGAGTCCATCCGTCAAGACAATACCCATTGCATGCCGTTGTACTGTACATTCATCAGTACATATCGAGAACGATGCCTTTGTGGCTGATTTAGCATGGTCGACCACGGATACAAAGCGCCTCTGTCCGGGCAAGTCACATACACTGACGCGTGTGGCCTAGACCAATACAAATGCATGCATCGGACGTATCACGAGTTTGAGGACAGTAAATGAATGTTCAGCTCCACGGCAGCTAATGCATAAACCAGCAGCGTACTCGTAGCCCAAGCGCACAAAAGACGATGTCAGGCGGCGCAGCGAAATCAAGCACTCGGTGTCGATACGACGCGCTCCACGCTCTCTGTGGCGCTATGTGTGGGTGCGTTCATCGCAATCATTGCGATCTTCCTGCAAGTTGAAGTTAGATAGGAATGTTGCTCAACTCCAATCCAAGAGTGTTTGTAATACATGGACCTAGACAAATCCACTCTCGACACACACTCTGACAAATGAATCGAAAGTGAGTGTATGCTAGTCAACCATCATTCCGGTCAATCCGTCCTGGCCACAGCCCCGCCGCCCACCTTCTCGACCACTTCCCAATCTGCGCCGACGCGTTCAAGCCGCCGCCTCCACGATGATGGCCCGCTCTTTACGCTCGCTCGCCTCGTGCCTCCTGCTCCTGAGCATCTCGCCCGTTCTCGCAGCTCGATCCAGCGCGGTCGTGGCCTACAACTCGACTGTCGGCAACGAGGTGACCTGGACGATCCGAGGCGACGCGAGCCACCACCTGCAGCGGCTCCGCGTCGTGTCAGTCGCCGACGTGGTCGTGGCCTTCGACGCGTCGCTCCAGAGCGAAGATGAGGCCTCGGTGGCCAAGATTGTGGCGGTAGTCGACGGCGACGACGCGGAAGACCTTGGAGAGGGCGACGCCGACATGGTGGGCATCCACGTCGAGTCCAAAGCAGACGGCGCGATCGAGCTCGTGATCGGCGAGGGACTGTACCGCTCGCTGGACAAGGTGCGCGTCCAGGTGTCCCGGCCTGGAGCGCTCCAGTCCGTCACCAGCCACGGGTCTGGCTCGGTCAGCGTCCACGACGGAGTGCTCGACGCTGCCAAGGACGTGGCGCTCGTGTCAGACAGCTCGGGCGACGTCACCGTCAAGTCTGACGGTCCAGTCGAGCTCCAGTCGCTGCAGCTCGTCTCGTACAGCAGCGGCGACGTGAAGATCGAGAGCAAGAGCGCCATCCACGTGCATGGGGACGTGGTCGCTGCTGCCCACGCCTCTGGAGACGTCGAGGTCCGGTCGGACACGCTCCAAGCCGCGTCCATCGCCGTCGTAACGCATGGAAGCGGCGACGTGTACGTCTCTGGGCGCTCGCGCTTGGCGACTCGAGCCATCTCGGCCGAGGCCGCCGGGTCGGGCAGCATCACCTTGGCGTCCCGAGACGGCCGGTGCGACAGCGAGCGCGTCACGCTCATGGGCTCCAGCGACTTCACGAGCGGCGACGTGGCCTGCCAGACCGTGGACGTCGTCAGCGCCGGGTCCGGTGACGTGCTAGTCCGCGCGGTGGACCGCTTGGACATGGTCGTGCTCTCTTCCGGGAGCGTCAAGTTCGCTGGCGACCGCCCTGCACACGTGACGTACGAGTCGCCATCGACTCGTCACCGCCCTACCGAGCCCCACGTGCGCATCGAACGTCCGGAGGAGCCCCATGCGCCACGGGACGTTCGGATCCACGGCGGTGGCGTGGATGTGGACTCGCCTCAAGCGCGCATTCACATTACTGCGGACGGAGACGACGACAGCGACTCGGTCGAGATATGGAACGAAGATGATGATGACGACGACGTCTACGACGACGCGTTCACGCTCGCCAAGACGTCGGAGCATGCGACCACGCTCGAAGGGGTCAGTACCGTTGCCGTCATTGCTGTGGTCGGTCTGGTGGGTGCTGGCGTGGTGCTGGCGCGTCGTCGGGTGTCCAGCTACGAAGCGATCCCTCTTACTGCGTAGCGTCAAGCAGGCGGAGGGATAGGAGGAGGAGAGCGA